>APFE031239498.1:297242-345426 GCA_000404065.3 Pinus taeda | reverse complement strand
AAAGGAAACTCCAGTAATCATTTTTCGTCATATAATCCCTTAAGTCCGAAAAAGTATAAAATAATACGAAAGGGATGAATTTTCAATAGTTTTAACGAGCCGAACATGACAAGCGCTCGATATTTTTGTGTAATAATCCCTTAGGTCCAAAAATATTAAAATCTAGAGGAGGGATAGCACTTCTAGTAGCTTTAACGAGCTGGAGAGGCCAATTTCTCGGTAAACTTTTCATATTTTACGAGTCAGATGAAAAGAGCTTAAAGGAGACTCATTTTTTAGGAACGAGTGATATTTCCGGGTAGCTGCTAATTCCAAGTAAGGTTTGGAATTTTCCAATCACGGCAGTGTCACAAGGATGGCTAACAGAATCACTCGTTACAGTTGTTCCTCAAAAGGGTAAACAATCAAATGGAGGCGTATGATCGGCTAAAACAGAGTGGAGGTGATGGTAAGAACATGACCAGGGCTCAAAAGCTGATGATAATGCATTTGCAATGGTTATTTACCGTATGTTAGTTTATTTTTTAATGAGCTTCAACTCTGGTAGAACATGTACTCATTGCTTAGGTTTAATTTTTAACGAGCTTGAATTTTGCGTAGAACTGCTCATGGCGGGTTTATTTTTAACAAGATTGAACCCTGCGGTAACACTGCTTGTGATGAGTTTGCATGCCCCCAGCACACAAATCGAGGTGCATGCCCCCCAAGCTTCATTGCATTCAACACGGTGGTTGGAATGAAGGTTTACCTTCGAGGTCTTTGAAAGACTCGACTTGGAAAGGGAGTTGTTTCATTTTTTAATGAGGTTGACATAGTAAAAGAACTATCCTCATGACTCCTTGTTTCATTTTTTAACGAGGTTGACACGAGATAAGAACCATCCTTAGAATCCACTGTATTTACAGTATTTGATAGAAAATAAAAAACTGATGAATGATTAAGGTCGCTAGAATAATCTTCGCGGTAATCCGGAAGATGGGAATGATGGTGGTAATCTTCCCATGGTGCCTCTCCTATCATCATTGACTGAATGATTCCTTCGTCTGTAGAATGTACATGCGACCAAGGATCTGAAGAGGTGCCATATTCCTTAGACATATCTATCCAAACATTCGATGAGCATTGATTTGGGTTTGCTCCCCAGGCCAAGAAAATTGATTGCTATAATATTTATAAAATGGCGATGATACATGCTGACAAAATGTTCAAGAATCTTCCGAATCTTTTAGATATAAAAGATGTCATATTGCAGGTTCCCACCATGGCCACTTCTGCTAGATTGTTTGGAGGTGGTAGGGAAAAAGTATCCATCAATGTAGGGTCTTTTAGGAGGTCTACTCTGATATTTTGAAGCAAATGAGAGCTCCCATGGATCATTGGAATGCTTCCCGTAACTTGTGAACTATTGGGGAGGAAAGTTCATTGATCAACGATTGTAATTCCTCCTTGAAAAGGAAATGAAATCTTTCTGAAGTATGCTGACACAATAGTAGCCATAGCATATATCCAGGGCCTTCCCAGTAGGATGTTGTAATCGAGTTTTCCGTTGATAACTTCAACATCAATTTCTACTGTCTTGCCCCCCAGTTCGACTTGAAAGTTACTTAAAGTCCGGTATGGAGTGTATGTTCATCCATCAAATGCTTTCAACATCACTGACGATCACGACAAGGGTGGTGAGCCCAAATTTTTCCAGCAACTCATCGACATAATACATATAGATTCTCCCTCATCAATAATCGTTCGATGAACAGTTTTGTTGAGGGCTTTCACTTGAATAAGGAAAGCAAGTTGAACTAGTAACTGAGGGTCATATCCTTTATGATTAAAGGCCACAAGATTGGAATCTGTTGGGTCAATCCCACCTATTGTTGATAATAGAGCCTGCTTTTGGGAGGGGAAATTTTGCAGTAACTCAAGTGTCGACATAGCGGACGGCGATTGGGCCAGGTCCTCTAATATATTATAATTCTGTGTTTCTCTGGTACGAGGATTAAATGTCGATTTGTGTACTACTCCCTTTGGCAGCTTTATCATCATCTCAGGAATGATGGGTGGCACAACTTCGGTCAAAGTTATCGTCGAACTACTAGGTTGATCAGTGGCCTTGTTGTTAGACAGTTGTGGATTCCCGTAATCTTTATTCCTTGTTGATATTAAAGCATCATTTTGCTATTTTGAAATGGACAACATGAGTACTTGGGATGGGGAAGCATTGTCACTAGCAACCAGATTGGTTCTTGAGTTTGGAAATGGATCAGTTAATACTGCTAAGATTTTTGAACCCTTAAAGAGTTTCTTGACTTTAGCTTTATGTGGACAATCTCTCGTCCAATGATCCTCATCACATATCTGACACCCTGCAGGGGGTTTCCTTTGCCCAGAGGGGTTTGTAGAAGGTTTCTCAGGAGACGACTTATCCTGTTTCTTCTTTTTCCATTTATTTTTCTTCTTGCCCCTTGGTTGCTTTGGTTCTTTGCCTTTGTCAGTCGACACGGCATTTACTGCCGAGGAGAGAAGTTCTTCATTTGCATTTTGACTAGAAATCGTACGAGCTTTCTTTGATGTAGCCTTTACGGTTTTCGTGCTAGTCATACTTATCACACCATCGTCGGCATGAGAGTCTTTGTTTGATTTAGGAGGAGGAGGAATGAAAAATTCCGGTCTAGGAGCATCAGGGATTTTGTCATAGAGCATGCTAGACTAAGTATAGATCAAATCTAGATATTACGCATAAGCAATGACTTTCTCTTCAGTGACGACCCCTCCCTTTTCCACATCTTCTATGATAGAAGGTAACAATGATTTAATAAACCATTTAGCTAACAACTGATCAGGAACATATGTTTTTACCATTCTACGACGACGCCACCACTCATGGATATGATCAGATATGTGAGTGGCTGTCGTCTGTTTGAAATTGGTAAGAAGATCTATTCCTGTTTTGTACCTTATGTGTAACAGAAAATGGGTTAAAAGGGTTGTGGCAAGGGTGCTGAAGTTATCAAATGAAGCTCTAAGAAATTCAATGTACCATTTTGCTGCAGGACTAGTTAATGCTCGCTGAAAAAGGTGAAGCCTAATCGAATCATCATTTAGAGTGTTGGATGAACACCACAAATGAAAGGTCATCACATGATTTGATGGGTCTTCACCCGGATTTCCATTAAATTTAGGAATATCTGATGGAAGTTTATGAGAATAACTGGCCACCAAGGGGCATAAGAAACTGGATCGTTTGTTAGCCGATTTAGATCTGGTAACTCTAAAGTCGCCACGAAGGGAAACTGTTGATTCAGGTTCGACGAAGCATACCCAGGATAGGACGGTATCGCCTGAGCAGTGGGTCTTTGCATACCAGCATAATGCATTTGATGCTGATAACATTGGTAAGGTTGATGAGCATGACCATTATGAAATGATTGATGTTGACCATTTTGAATATACGGCTGCCGATTACTTGCAAAGATTTGTTCCTCAGATCCTTCGTAAGCTTGTTGGAATTGTGGTTGTTGATATTGCACTAGCCATGGTTGTGAAACCATTTTCTATTGTCGAATACTAGCTATTTGACCAAGATGAGGGGTAATATTACCTGTTTGAACCTGGGTCGCTCCGGTTAGGGAGCCACTAATCAGTGATTACGACTGTGTCGTGGAGACAGGAGGCTGTTGTATTACGACCAGAGGGACTTGAGGTTGGCATACTACAGGCAACGCTTGTACTTGCGACACTGTCACAATGGTCGATGTAGTGGGGATATTCGACATAGGTATGCTTTGTTACATTGAGTATAAAAATCTTGGTTGTTGAGGGAGTATTAGTACCCAACCGCTGGATGTAATTCCAGCATGACCTGAATTCTGTTGCGAACTCCCATATGGTTGTTCTCCCGGAGGAAACAATGAAAGGGCATACTGCCCCCAATATGGCGGCAATCCAATGCTCAAAGGAATGATTGGCCTTTTGGGATTGGGCTACGCAAATTGATACTGTTGCGAAGGATCAATTTGTTGAGACCCAACCTAAGAGATTCCAGATATTATTTCAGACAAACAAATGGGAACAGACCATACTATTGCAGTAGTCCCTGGATGGACTCCATCTAGCGATTGAGAGCTAGTTGGGACAGATGGTATACGAGTGAACGATGTTGGAATAGCAGTAGTAAGTTTTTCTGTTCAGACATATCTAGCATATCCAAAAGATTTCCTAGCGATTCTACAGGAACTTGTGATGAAGGGAGACTAACTTCTGATGACGAAGGATATAGGGTGATCCCGGCTCCAAAATGCAATGGAGTACTGGATGGAGGATCCTCCACAATCTCTTCTATTACAATCAATCCAGGTGGGATAGGTATACCGTCAGGTCCGTAAAATATTTTTGGTGCTGAAGAAGGTATATACTCTACAGCGACAGTTGTTGGAGGGGTAACACCTTTCGAATCAGCTGTAGATGGAGCCGGTTCAGGAATAGAAGCATTTACCATTACACTAGGATCAGTTCTAATGTCCTCTTGTGGCCGCGAAACTTCTTCTATAAAGGCAGAGGTACCAGAGATGGTTGGATTAATCGGAGTCCCTGAGGATGTTAGAGCACAAGTTCCAAGCAAACCAGGGGACTTTGATTCAGTTAAGTGAGTTCGCTTTGTTCGGAATGGTTTTGTTTCCAAAGTCAAAGATGGTTGACTCGTTAATCTCCACGAACGACGAGATTTTGATTGAATTTCTTCCACGACTGTAGATTACTTAGTCAACTCAAAATAAAGGGCAAAGAGTGATTCTGAATTTAATGAATTTTAGACCCTTTGACACAACTTGCTTTTTCAATTTTCAAGATTTGAGAAAAAGAAAAAGATGACTCTAGTCACTTATGATTTTTAATGAGCCTGAAGTGACAAGTGCTCAGATGGACCTTTTCCTTTAAGGAGTCTGAAAAGGAACGAAAGAGACTACTCTGGAAATATAGACAGAGGGATTACCAAACCAATTGCAAAATTGGAGAATACTTTTTACGGTACGGCAGTCAATCTTCCCGAATGCTGTGTTCAGTGCATTGCGATTGATAGTGCGGCAGACATGGCTTCCCAAGGATAAAGGATATAGCCTATTGTGGTCTCCCAATATATACTCGACGGTACGTGGGAGCAGAAGTTCATACTGGAACTTGTCGTCTCAAAGAGGAGGAATCACCCAACCTATAATGAAAGTGATAGTTACTAGGCTTTACGATGTCTAAATACGTCTTTAGCCTAGACTTCTAAACGTTGTGCATTAGGTTCCAAAGCGTTTTTATGTTCATTGAATTTATTTTATATTTGATATTTCTTAAGAAGTTTTCCTTTCAGGTTCACCACGCGATGTAGATATACAATTCCTAAAATGCAATCTAAGATGATAAACAATCATTTAATCTTCTTTTTGCAATGAAAATCCTAGCTACTAAGGAAAGAGAAACAAGATTCTTTCAACATAGAGCAGAGAGCACACATTAGATGCACTGTCCTAAATCAAAATCAACAAGCAGTCTAAATGCAAATGCACATGCATGTATTTGTTTTCACTTTCTTAATGTGTGAATGACAAAAAGAATGCTAAATACAAATCTGAATTGTTTCAAGTGACAGTACTAACGATTTTCTTTTCAAAAAAGGAAAGGAAGATAATGACGACACTTTGCGATTTTGAATTGAAAACTGGTTTCGCCACTTGAAAAACTATTGATCCAAATCAAATACAAGAATAACAGTGTAATAGACCATCAAGAATAGTAGGATTCTTTTCTTTGACTGAAAATGACACTTGTGACACTTCCAAATCAAAAGACGAAAGTTTGATTATGCTACTTCTTTGTAAAAGAGAACTGTAAATGGTGAACAATACATCAAAAAATTTACAGTTCTTTGTAATATGGAAGTTGAATCATGCAAAGGAAGGGAGTTTCTACGGTGGTATACTGATCACAAATAATAAAACTCCTGAATAAAGCTGAAGAGAGTGAACAAAAAACCAAATTTTGGAAGCAGAAGAGGTCTTATCTGAGCATCACACCTGTAACACAGGGAAAGAGCGATGCATCTCAGCTACTACACACGGGAGGTGTGATGCATCCAGATTCCCAAGAGGAGAAGGTGCGATGGTCTAGGTACGAGACTTCAACTTGGTTCTTGGTCATAGTTTGCAGCTCAGTTCAGGGATTTAAGCTGAGAAAATGATAGTCAGTAAATGAAAATCACAGGGGCTGATCTAATGACGCTACTTGAGCCACCACCAGGGCAATTGGGATGTTTGCAAATCAATTGTTTAGTTTATAAACAAAACCCAGAGATAGACTAAAGCAACATTGATCTACTTTTGACTTCCATAGCAAATGCAGTTCCAAGGCTAGCTGGCTTGAATTCAGGCTCTGTCTATAAGTTTATAAAGCAGACAGATATAGACAATCAAACAAGGTATTCACTCCCCAGCAGAGTCGCCATTTTGTTATCAAGAAATCTAGTCTCTATGCAGAGCTGCTAGTCCCACTAAGACGGGTATCTATCTTAGAAACAAACAGATTAAAGTTACTTTCGTTTTCCTTTACAAGAAGTAGATAGGAGAGGAGCAAAGAATACCAACCTCAATCTTTCTCTTGGTTCTCTGCCTATTCCTTCTCCTCTTTGGCGGATATTTTCCACTCATCCCTTGACCACTCCGCTTCCAAGAGTACTTGTAAATTCAAAGCAGCATAATACCTTCAAAGTGCAGAGATCTACAATCATAAACAATATAGGACCAGATATATATTGACCACACAAATGCATATATTAGAAAACATACAAGATTGCAGAGGAAAACATGAATAACTTTATTGATATAGAGATTAGAAGAGAGGATTACAACCCATTGATCTAACCCAGTGTCATCCTACCAGCATGAAAGCCCTTCTTCACCTCATGAAAATCTTAGATCAGCCAACACTATCATATTCCACCAAGAAACCAACAACACTTCCTTACAAGATACAAGATTCCTGCCTTTGGATCTTTGGGATGAGGGATCCATATATAGATGATTGCAGGGGGGTGAGTCAGCTTCTGGGATTTCGATTAGTGGCTTCTCTCTGATAGTTCTTGATTCCACTTGGAGATTGATGATCTGTTACTCATCCCTGGGTGAATTCAGAGAGGCAAGTGTCACATTAGAAGTTTCTAGAAGATTCCATGATCATCCACCTTGCAAACTGTCTCTGCCATTTGTCTACTCTTGCCCATCGCACCTTACAGAAGGGATTTCTAGTATGAATCACAATTTTTGCACTAAGCAGGTGAGATGCATCGTACCCTCTACACTGAGAAATCTGTATGGTCTAGTTTTGACCAGTTCTGGGTAGTTTTCTGTGGAGAACTTCTAGGAGATGATCTAATCAGCTGACCTTGTTCCTTTAGGGCATGAAAAAACACTTTTAGGGACTCAGAAGCCCATGGTTTATGAACATATGTGATTGGGGTTGCAGTGTCCAAATATGTCTATAACACCCCCTTTTATGCCTCTTCCTCCCATCCACCTCAACCACCTATCATTAATGTCATGACTGCCACCTCATCCTTTCATTTAGTATCCTTGACTTTTCTTACCATATCTTCTCCCAAGTAAATTTGAGAGGACATTTTGGGGATAAGATATGGATATTTAATTTGGAATTACTTGGGGAAGTCCATATCTTCTCCCAAGTAGATTTGAGAGGACATTTTCGGGATAAGATATGGATATATAATTTGGAAATTAATTGGGGAAGACCATGTCTTCTCCCAAGTAGATTTGAGAGGAAATTTTGGGGATATAGGTATTTAAACTGGAACTAATGGAAGGAGACCATATCCTATCCAAAATTAAATTGGAGAAGACAAGTTGGGAATTGAATAATAACAATAATAAAATTTATATCAGTAAATAAAAATTACAGTTTCACAAATGTAAGTAAATACCAATATTTCTTGATAACTATAAGTCAATATTTTCAGGTAAATAATGTTTGTATGATAAGATTAAGTAGGGAATTACAAATTCCCTAACCTTCCCACCACTCCACACCTAAAACTATTTTAGGTTAGATAGTACAAAAGGAAAGCCCTTGCCTTACCATCTCCTAGTGTTGTCAAGTGACCCTCCTATTGGAATTTTCCGAAATATTGTGGTGTGTTATGTTTCTCCTCACGAGTATGCCAAATTATTACTCATAATTCAATTTCAACATTCTATGCCACTATTTATCATGCTAAATATCACCATTACCACTTTGGGATTGAGGGTCGCACCTATGGGCACACCTCCTCTTCACTAAACCAGCACAACCTCTTATTCATGAATATCTCCTTTAGAAATTCAGTTTAAGCCAATGTGTTTCTTTATTTTTGTTCACCCTGTCAATCCAAATAACATCACTAATCTGGTACCCACTCATATGGTTCCCTTCCTTGAAGAATTCATAGATATATTCACACAACCGTTTAGGCTACCCCTACCACACTTTATTGAAGACACAATTGATCTTATTCCTAATCATTCTTTAGCCAATGCCACATTATATAGCCTCACTCTAAGAGAGGAAATTGAGAGAGAATACCAGCTTACAAAATTGTTGACTTTAGGCCATATTCAACCTTCATTGTCCCCATCTGCATCTCCCACTTTAATTATTCCAAAGAAGTATGATTTTGAGTGGCATCAAGTGATATATCATCTTGCCCTTTATAATGTTACCATTAAAAACTATTATACCCCACCCTAGACTGATGATTTGTTTTACCACTTACAAGGGGATTTCTCCTTCAAAAATATGGATTTAAAATCCAGCTACCATCAACTTTTAATTCATGCAGTAAACATATGGAATACCACTTTCAAGGAAATGTTTTGTTTATTTGAATTGATAAACATGCCATTTGGGTTGAAAAAATCATTAACCACTTTTGTGAGATTAATCAATGATTTTTTTATGCTACACCTGGCTAATTTTGTGGTCATTTATCCTGATGATATTTTCGTATTTAGTAAATTTTGTCAAAACATCTATGACATGGCTGTAGTAAACATGAGTTACTATGGGCTCATAAACTTCAACTAGAAGACAAGAAACCTTATTTTTGAAAACTATCAATTCAATATTTCTATTGGGTCATTATATTCTTTTTTCCAATCATATCGATGCTTTTAGAGTGGAAAAAGCACTGGAATAAGCTCATAAGACAATTTTTACCAGCAAGACTATGCTTGGCAAATTGGGGTCTAAAACCTTATGGGAGAATTTTCAGGCATAAAACGATGTTTTTTGGGGGTAAAATATTTCTTATTTACTGTAATACCCTTCATTTTTCATATTCTAAACATTGTGACCTTTCCAAAAATATAAGAAACATGCCAATCACAGTATGTATGCAAACGTTATACCACTCAGAAATTGACTTTCTTTTTTCCCCACCATAATTTGAGAGGATACCACGTTAACCCCAATTATTCACAGAAAAGGGGCTAGCCACATGGTTAAGATGAAGAAGACACTAGAAGACTCTATATTATAACTCTGGTGAAAAGTAAAAAAAAACAAACCTAACAATTAGTAGGTTATTATGATGTGTTATAACATGGCCACTAGTAGGAAAATGGGTTTTATTATTTCAATTGCATTTGTTCCATAGATGAGAAAAAATAGCTAAGAGGGATAGGAGATAGAGTACATAGAGATGACTTGTGCACTGTAGTAGCTCACAGGCCATAATCCATACTTCTTTGTACTTGTGGTTGCTTTCTATTCCTAGAAAGAGAGTAGAGAAACCTCACCTTCTAGCTGGGTTTCCTTCCAAAAGGGTTTCCCAAGTCATATCTTGTGTAAAATAATGGTTTTTGAGTTTTTATTTAAAAATTATTTATTTTCAGAATAAATTTAATTTGAATGCATAGGTAATGAATAGTAATCTAGAGATCCAAAAATATAAAGAGAAATAAAACCGTAATAGTAGATATTAGATTCTAAAAGTAGTTTTATTAGATATGTTGTGAGGAACTATATACTGGGATATACATAACATTTTAAAGCCCATATTCGCATCATAGTAGGATTCTTTGGGTACAGTTTGGATATTTGCATGGGGTTTATATCAGCTAGCTAAAAAGTTGTAGAATCCTAATCATGGGTGAGGAATCTATGAATGACCCTCATGATCCTGCAGATGAGAAGTTCCCATCATTAGAAGCACAAGTTGTAGATATAAACAATAATATGAATCTAATAATGTAAACCTTGAGAAATAATCTAGGGATCTTTTGAGAAGCTGGGGGTTCTAATTTAGAGGACAGATCATAGGGGATATAAGGAGATCAAGAAGAAACAATGAGTCAACCAAGGAAAGGAGTAGAGAAAGATCAACCCAGTTCATGTTTCGTAAATCAATCACGATACTTATTCAAAGTGGAAGTGAATTTCAATATCAAGTCATACGAAGGTGACATTAACACTATAATGCAAAATCATTGGCTGTAGCAATTAGAAGTTTATTTTAGTGTGCACCATATTGAGGAAAAACATAATATTTCATTTGCATGGCTAATATTAAAGGGCCATGCCCTTATTTGGTGGAAATTCCACACAAAAACCCTTAGGTTGGAGGGAGAACTTGTAATGACTAAGTGAGAGGAAATAAAAACCTTCATAAAGTTAGAATTTTAGCCTATTGGGTATCTAGAGGACCAATGGATATGATGGCACTACTTCAGGCAAAAGAAATGGTAAAGCATACATGAGTGCACCATCAAGTTTAGAAATATGGACATAATTTTGGGTATATCTCCCTAAACAACCTTATATGTAGTCCTCAAGTATATTTTTGGTCCACATAGTTATCTGTGAAGGAAAATGATGTTTTCCAAACATATATCAATCGATAAGGCTTGTGTATAGGTACAATACCTAGAGAACATAGGCCTAAAAAAAGGGAAATCAAGTGGATCCGAGCAAAGGGAGAAACATGACACTTCTAAGGAGGGGAAGAAGAAGTGGAAAAGGGAAAAAGATGAGAATACAACAACCACAACATACCAGTGCAAGGATCTCAACATCCATTACAACATTCATAGTAATACAAAGGAGAGGTACTAGAAGTTGCATCTAAAGTTTAACCTGATGAAAAAAAAGAAAGAAAATAAGAAGAATAACCTCATGTCCACTAATTCAAGTAAACAAGTTGAAATAACCTTAGACATGGATGTCAATATTGTTTTTGTGTCAATGTAGAAGGAGAAATATCTGAGTATCCTTTAGCCACCAGAAGAGAAAGAAATGACAAAACTCTTCCCCATAAAGATATAGGTCAAGAAGAAAAAGGTTGATGCTTTAATTGACTGAATAGTGTAAGTGAATCTCATTTAAACTAACTGGTCAAAAAATTGGGATTGGGGGTTTGTGGTCATCCAAGCCCATATCCATTAGGATGTGTAAATAAAGATGCAAAGTTAAAGGTAAAAAAACTGTGCAAAATTAGATTTTTTTATTATTGTTGATTTTGTTAATGAAGTAGAATTATATATGGTTTTCATTGATGTATGTGGAATGGTGTTCAGAATTCCATACATGTCCATGCAATATGAAATATTCATGCAGAGATCCAACTAATAATGACTTGTTAAGAATGAAAAATTGGTCACCATCAATGGGCACAAAGGCAAGTCAAAAATTTCATTCATAAGTGTTGACCAATCCATGAAATTGTCAATCAGTTCCAACAATAATTATGTTTTTCTATTTTTAAGGAAAAATCATTTTGTAGAAGATATTGGAAGAGGCAAGGCATCCTTGGAAGGGTGTATTAAGAAATAGAAATAACAACTAGAAGAGTTTCTATAGGCATATATGGATGTGTTCTTGAGAGCCTAAAGGGTTACCATCCAAGAGGTATGTGGTGCATGAGGTCCAATTATTTATGGAATCCCCATTGCCAAATGTTGGGTTGTATAGGTAGTCTGTATAGAAGCAAGTGAGATGAAGAGGAAATTGCAACAACTATTGGAACAATGTGTCATTTGAATGAGTACATCACTATGTGGGTCACCCATCATAGTTTTTCCAAAGAAGGATGAGACTTGGTTGATGTATACTGATTAAAGGGAATTTTAAAAAATCATGCTAAAGAACAAGTACCCCCATCCCAATATTAATGATCTATTAGATTAGTTGGAGCAAGGGAAGTACTTCACCAAGCTGGACTTAATGTCTAGATATCGCAAATTTTGAGTCAAAGAAGAAGATACCTAGAAAACCACCTTCAACACTAGGCAAGGTTTGTATGAGTGGTTAGTTATGGCACTTGGCCAGTGCAATGCAACAACTACATGTATGTGGTTAATGAAGGATATATTACACCTTTTTATAGATTCATTTGTTATAGCCTATTTGGATTACTGACTAGTATACAATGCTACCTACGAGGAGCATACCTCAAATTTGATTTAGGTGTTGGAGACATCAAAGGAGCACCAACTACTAGCAAATATCAAGGAGTGTGATTTTGTATAACATTATTTACATTCTATAGGGTATGTGATAGCTGGTGGATACCTTAAGATAGATCCTTCCAAGATGGAGGGCATCGTGAAATGGATGGTGCCTACCAATGTTTTTGAGGTTAGCTATTTTTATGGGCTGGCACAGTACCTAAGGAAGCTGATAGCCTCATTTTTAGTGGTAGTAGAACCACTCCACAACATAATAGAAAACCACAAGAGTTTTGAGTTGGCAAATGGTCATTAGAGGGCCTTCGAGGAGCTAAAGAAGTAGATTAGTCAACCTCTAGTTCGGGAATTACCAAACTTGTAACAACCCTTTGAAGTGGAGACAAATGTGAGTCACTCTGCTATGGGGATGGCCTTGATGTAGGGATGAAGGATTATATGAAACCATTATGAAGTATTTCATGGGTCATTTATTGATTACGTTATCTATGACATGAAGATCTATAGTCTAGTGCAAGGTGTGAAGAAGTGGAATAACTATATAGAAAGGAGATAGTGATCCCCATAGATCGCCAACCATTATAGTACCTACAAGCATGTTGTCACTGTGATAAAAACCCTCCAAAATTTTTCCTATACATGAATTTTGGAGCCTATTGTGGATATTGTGATTGGTCGTTCTATGGTCACTTCTTGATCGATCAAAGTCACTTGATCACACATGCTCAGTTTGCAATGAGTTGATGAATGAATTATTCTATGAAAGATTGAAAAATGTCAAACTAGGATGTAACTCCTCAAATGTAATCGTATTATTAATTTAGGTTGTTCATTATTATATACAGCAGGGAGTGACTATTCAGTTCATCTCCCGATGACTATTAATTTTCTCTATTATTTATTTATACTAATTACAGTTGTTCACCCAATCCCGATGATTGGGTGTCAACATTAACCCCCTTAATATGAAGGGATGTTGGTGAGTCCAAAAATCATTCTAAATATTTCAAGCTTTTCTCTTCCAAGCACTTTGGTGAAGATTTCTGCAATATGATCCTTACTGTAACAATGGCAAAGATGGATTGTTTGGGCCTCAACATGATGTCGAATGAAATGATATTTTGTATTAACGTTCTTCATTCGATCATGGAAGTTTGGGTTCTTGGCCAACTTTATTACTAAGGTATTGTCAATCATGAGTGGAGTCGATTGTACTTGTTTTACCTACAAATCTTCTAGAATTTTTGTAAGCCAGACAATTTCTTTTGTTGCCTCAGCTGCTACCACATATTCTGCCTCTATTGTGGAATCTGCTGGAACTGATTGTTTGTGTGATCTCCAGGAGATAGCTCCTCATCCAAGACTCATAGCATAACCTGAAGTAAATACCCCAGTTTATTTGTCTCTGTTGAAGCCTAAATTAGAGTATCTAATCAAGCTGAAGTCACCCACCTGTGTATACTTGATTCTAAATTCTTGAGTTCCCTTCAAGTACTTTAGAACTCGTTTTGCAGTATACCAATGTCCCTCACAATGATTTTGCATAAACCTGGAGAGGATTCCAACAACAAATGAAATGTCTAGTCTGGTAGTAGTTAGGTAGTTGAGACTTCCTACAAGTTGTCTATACTTTGTTGCATTGTCAAATTCTTTTCCTTCAATGGATGTGAGCTTTAAGTTTTGTTCCAT
This sequence comes from Pinus taeda, assembly GCA_000404065.3. NCBI lineage: Eukaryota > Viridiplantae > Streptophyta > Pinopsida > Pinales > Pinaceae > Pinus > Pinus taeda. The sequence continues at coordinate 331,252 of APFE031239498.1, read as the reverse complement.
TAGAGTAGTCAGAGGATTTCATTCAGTCATGCCAAACCTATTCAACAGATCTCCAATGTACTTCTTTTGAGAAAGGAATATGGACTTTGGTTGTTGATTTCAATACCATGATAGTAATGAACATAGCCCAAATTAGTCATTTAAAAACCTTTCCTAAATTCCTTAGTGTAGCTCTCATTGTTCCCTGTCATCAAAAGATCATCTACATATGCCACAAGATATAGAACTATTTTTCTAACCTTATTGACAAACAAAGTTTCATCATCAAGATCATAATTTTTGAAATTGAGTTTCAGAAGATGCTTAGTTAGTTTTTCATACCAGGCTCGCAGTGCTTGTTTGAGGCCATACAAGGATTTCACAAATTTTCATACTTTATGTTCATGTCCTTTTATAGAAAATCCTTCAAGATGGGACATAAAAACATTCTCTTTTAGATCTCCATTCAAGAAAGCATTTTTTACATCCATTTGATGGACTTTCCAACCGCTCTAAGATGCTAGTGCAAAGAGTGTCCGGATAGTAGCCCATTTTGCTGTGTGGGAAAAAGTCTCCTCATAATTGACCCCTCTCTTCTATGAAAAACCTTTTGCCACAAGCTTGGCTTTGTGCTTGTCAAGTGAGCCATCAACTTTATAGTTGTTCTTGTACACGCACTTGCAGCCAATTGGTTTGGTTCTCAATGGAGGATCAACCAACTTCCAGCTGCCATTCCTTATTGTGGCACCATACTCCTTTTTCATTACTTCTTTCCATTCATCATGAGAAGAAGCTTCTTTGAAGGAATTTGGTTCAAAATCTATAGTCAAATTCAATTCACAATCATAAGAAACATCCATATCAACAGGTGAATCAGAGTCATCTACATCACCTCCATTTTGTCGGGTTGAATTTCTAGTTCCTGTCTTTCCAACCTCATCATGATGAACACTTTCAAGTGTCTTTGTCAACCACTTTTTGGGAGCTTTCTGAGATGGTCTAGGCTGCTCTATTTATTGATTTGAGATTGAATCAAGATTGAGTCTCCCATTTTGTCAATCACATCACTCAAAGTATCATCCATTGTTGGAGTTTCATGTGGGGGAGAGAGTGCTTTAGAAGAATATTCAATAGGTTGATCTAGTATAGGAATCCCCCCTTCAAAATGTGGAATCTAATTATCAAATTCTTGAAATGATTTTTCATTTGTGAATCTATCCAAGTGATCAAGTTGCCACTCAACAACATTGTCAGTTTTGGATGGTTCAAGAAAGATTACACCTCTAGACATATATTTTTTTTTATTGACTTCATCATAGAGATGGTATGCTTTGGAGGTGTTTGAATACCCTAGGAATATACACTTATGAATTCTTGCACCAATTTTGTTTCCATGTACCTTTGGTATCAAGGCATAACATGTGGAACCAAAGACCCCGAGATGCTTTACTGAAAGAATGTGTCCATACCACATTTCATAAGGAGTCTTGTTTCTAATAACATTAGATGGACATCTATTCTTTACATATATAACACATAGAACGACATTAGCCCAAAACATCATTATTACATTTCTAAAAAAGATCATGGAGTGCACCATATTTAAGATTGTCCTATTCATTATTTCAGGTGCTCCGTTTTGTTGGGGATTATAAGGCAAAGTTGTTTGATGTTTCATCCCATGTTGGCAAAGATAGTTTTCCAATTCATTTGAAGTGTATTATTTTCCGTTATCAGTGCGAATAGAGCCAATATGAGATTGTGCATAATTTTCAATCCATATATGAAAGTTCTTGAATGTTTGAAAAGCATCAAATTTGTTCTTCAATAAATAAACCCAACACATTCTGGTGTAGTCAACAATAAATATCATCATATATTTATTTCCATTTGTAGAATGAACAGGCATTGGATCACATAAATATGAATGAATGAGTTCAATTTTTTTATGTGCTCTAGAATGTGAATCATGAAAAGACTGTTTGCTATGCTTTCCTAGAATGTAAGCATCACATTGCTTATGTTTCCTAGGGATTGTAGGCAAACCAGTAACACCATTTTTCTTCAACAAGCAGAGACTGTCATAGCTCAAGTGTACAAATCTAGCATGACATAATAAACTTGATGGAAATGTACCTTATTCATAATGAGAATTGTATGAGAAATTTTGTGCACAAGTAGAGGTACCCTATAGCTTGAGAAGCCTTTCTTCTTCTATTCCTGTCATGACAAGTGAGTGGTCAGGTTCTTTTCTCACCTCAAGCTTTCCATAAAACATATGAGTGGAGTGTCCTTTCTGATGGATGTGGAGCAAGGACAACAAGTTTCTCCTTAGCTGTGGGAGATATAAAACATGATGCAAAAGAACATTTGAAAGACTAGACAATTTAAGCCTGATTGTACCAAGCCTTGATGGCTTGATTTTTGATTTGTCTACAAAGTATATTGCTCCATCAACATTGTCAATAAATGATGCAATATTACGCTGGCACATACCCACAGCATGCATAAATACATTGTCCGAGGAATTTAACTCACAAAGGAGTCAAATCTCCAACCATACATGGTTAAGGCCTCTTATCATCGATTCCTTTGTATCAGAACTCAATCACCCAGCCAAAACCTCCTATTCAGACTTTTAAACAACCCTCAAGCCCTTGTTTGTGACTCCATTAGAGTCATCCTTCTTAATCCTTCTATCAGGAATTAAAACCCTCTCATTTAACCCTTCTCTAACCCTTAAATCATATATATATATAATATATATATTCTATATATATATATTATATAATATATATATATATTTATATATATATATATATATATAATATATATTATATATATATATAACCTCTCTCTTACTAACCATTGGTTACATATATCAACAAATAAAACCTTCATTCGGTGCTATTCCTTATAAAACCCATTTACAAAGGAAAATTCTACCAAAGCATCCCTTTCTACCTTTAGTACAGTTTCTGAACATATCCCGATGCTACCTCCATCGCAATTGGGGATTGCTCCTTTGCGTCACTCCACACACACATATATATATATATATATATCATCACCCCTTCCACCTCCGATATCCAACTATCAGAGATGTTAAATATGTTTCAAGCGTTAAAGGACATGGCAACACTTTAACGTAAAATATATGGAATACAAGTGAAAACTTGCTCTGAACACATATAGCAAATCTCAAAACTTATCCACTCGCACTTGTAAATGTCGTCAGGTCCGCACCTTTAGTCGCTTCACAGTGCTACTCTATATTAAGGCATGACCTTTGATCACCCAATACCTCTGATCGTTGATTAGCACTTTATCATTATATACATATTGACCCGTCGCAAGTCCTTTGGCCTCTCCAATATGCGATAAACGATCAGATCTGGACCGTTGATTTGAATCTTGATTCGACGGTCCACACTTAATCGCATGATCACTATCGCTCCATTTCAAAGGCCCGTTCCGATGTCATCAAAATGGATTCCATCGATGCGACTTAATCCTGGCTGTTGATCCTAATGATCCAACGGCTGCTGAGCAACCATCCTTTACTTCTCTTCTCGACTCTTCTTGGTTTTTCCTCGTTTTCTTCAATTTTCTCTTTGTGGTTCAGATTTCTTCAAAGGTTCTCATACTTTTTTATTTCACTTCACAATCTTCCTCCTGGCTTAACTTCACATCCTTCTCTCCAGTGCTTCACTCTGCTTCCTCAATTGGATTCTAAGATCCTTTTATGATTCCTCTAAATCACTCTACTCTCCCTGAGCATTCTATAGAACTCAGTCTGCAACCTCTTACAGAACTACGAGTTCACACCATAATCAATCATAAACACTCGATTCACACACTCTCACACAGTCAGGAATACAACTTTGTATATATATGTAAAAACAAAATATTACATTCGAGACCTCTCTATCTCACACTAGCCTATTCTTCAATATTAGTGGCCCCTTCCTTTGACTCTGTCTGTAGCTTACATTTATGCCAGTGAGTTCTGTTGAACTCATCTTGGTTTGACTCCTAGATCTATTGAACCGACTACTAGACGTACTCTATCCTCTATGTCCACTTCTAATTCATTAAATTCCTAAAAGCTCTCCCTCTAGTTCCTCAAATCATGCAATTGTTTAAGAGTTGTAATTGACTATTTGATAGTATTCCTTAATTTGATAGTATTTACCACTTCCTCTCATTATCTAATTAAATCAGTTAAAGGTCTAATATTACATTCACTTGAGACTGAGGAAACTAACATTTCTAAAGATACATGACCCCCTATGTCTACTTAATTACAATGATTTTCTCTTGGGTTGAATGCTCCTGCATCAGACTCCAAAAGTAGAAAATATTCATGATCTCCTAACCATGTGTCTTTGATCTTGGTCTTCCTGGATCCCATACTTTGTTTTTTAACTGTCCAACCATCTTATTTCTTTGCTGCTACTATACTTCTGTTGTCTTCTGCTCCATTCTCTTCTCTTTGTCAATCAGTTTCAAACTCTGATTGATCATGCTTCCTTCTACTGCCATTTTCCTCCATTTGGACCGCTTCATCATCAGTTGCCACATTTCTTCAATCTTTGTCTCGAGTACATCCTTGTACTGGTCCATACTTTTCCACTTACTTTTGTCTCTTTCTCTCTACTTCAGGTTGTTGTTGTTGTCCACCAACTCTTCAAACAGTTGCTGCTTACTTCCACTTTGTAGTTACTAGTTTATTTTTTCTTCCACTTTTGCTATTGCTCCAACTTTAGCTATGCTTGTTGTGCTTACTGAGCGTACTGCCTCCCTATCATCCTTACCCTCTTTCATGATTTAATCATGATTGTGCAACACTCTATCCAACAATTTAACATCTCTGTTCCATGGATTGAATTCTTCCACCGAGTATTCTTCTTTCACCTTTATTTGGCTATTCACTTGTGCCAAATCTCCTCCAGAAATTGCAACAAAACATGCATTCACAAAACACTTGTTAAAACAAAAAACACAAGACTTTTGTGCCTTATCTTCCTTTGGCAACAATTCAGCTTGTTGCACTATTTCTTTCTCCTCTGTCAGCACATCAATATGCTGATTTGAACTCTCAAAAGAATTTATGAGACTGTCCACTAGTCTCTCTTCCACACCATCTGGTCTAATGATGTCTTCCTTTTCTTGTTCACTGTAGTGAACTTCTTCTTTTGTAATCATACTGTCATACTTTGATTTTTCCGAAAAAATATTCCAGTAATGCAATTTCTTTGTGACACTTCCCAAGTGTATCATCATCACTTATGTTTCTTGCATTTATACAAAAATTATTAGTTTGGAAATCATAAGGTTCAATAGTCTCAATTGTTGCTTCACATATCAACTCTTCAGACTGAATTTCATGTGCTTCTTTCACAAGAACTTGTTCCTGTGTTGTCACATATTCACACATCCATGCATTGTTAAGTTCCTTCTGCTCCAATAAGTCATTGCTTCTCTCATTTAAGAGAAATTCTCCATCCTCCTTTACTTCAGAGTTTATATCTTCTGAAAGATACTTCATCATACTTCTGACAGCTTCAAAAGATTTCTCATCCTCTGCAAAACACTCCTTTATTAGTGTTCATTCTCCCTTTGCTAAGTCTTTTACATAGACTTCTTCTTCCTTAACATCTTTCAGTAGATGTCCTTCCTTCTTACTGACCGTCTCAACAGCTTCCATGGGTATTTCCATTGTGCCTATCATCATGTTGAATTGATGATCCTTTACTATGTTTTCACCTAATATAGTCTCTTCTTCAAGTTTGTTGTTGGTCTCTTGTTGTTTATCTTCTCCAAGAGCTATCCTTGTTTCACCATGTACATTGTCATTCTTCTTTATGACAACTTCTATAGACTCATCCATAGACTTTTCCTTCTATATGCAGTCAAATTCTTCTTCTTTTGAGAAGTCTTCTTTGTCACCTTTTACTTCAAGATCTTCATCTACTCTGAAGATATCTTCAATTTCTCCTACAATACTTGCCATCATACACAAACTATCTATTTTAAAAACATAAGATCCTGTGATCCCACTGGGTGCTTCAACCATGATATCTCCTTTTTGTTCTGAGTTCTTTCTATGACCCAGAAATTCTTCGGTGGCCTCCTCTTCAATCTCTTCAATCCCTTCACTTGGTCGCTTGATATCCTTTCCCAACTATATATGAGACCTATCTATCTCATTTTCTTCGAAAAACAAAATTTAGATTCTGCTTGTCTTCTTCCTCTTTTATGACAATATCAACAAATTTCCCTTCTTTACATGTTTCACCTACAAACATACAAAATTTGTTAGATTTAAAACCATGTGACCCTTTGGTCTCACTTGAAGTTCCAGTCCTCAAGTCTTGATCTTTACTTTCCCCCAAAATTCTTCTTGTTCTAGTTCACAAATGGACTCTTCCATTTCTAACTCAACTTCCTTGAGTCTTCCCCTCAACCACTTTGCTTGCTTTTGTTGTAGAGTTCTCTACATCTCATGCCACCTTAGTGGCTCCTTCCTCAAGACCCAACCTAGTCTTTGGTCTTCTTCAAGTATCCTCCTTAATGCATCGAGTTGTTCTTTTAACTTTGTAATCTCTTTGCCAATTTCCTCTTGACTCATCTTTTTTCCATCTGCTTTGGAATTCTCTTTCTTCATCTTTCTTCTACTGTGGCTTATCTCTGAACCTATGCTATTAATATCGGTAGTCATCTTCTTCTCCTCTTTCTTCATGAGTTCTTCATTCATCTGCAATAAGCCTCTGCTACAGCTAGTCCTCATGGCTACAATCTTACGTCACTAAGCTCTCCTCACTCAGTCTTTTAGTAAGCATGATCCTCTATCTCGAAAACCCTCTTGAGCAACACCTTTGCTCCTTCTAGGCTTCTGCAATCACTTGAGAACACTTCAACTATCCTCTCTCTCTCTCTCTCTCTATCCAACCTCTTGTTGCATTCTTCAGGTTCACTGCCACTTCTCCTTCATAGTGTTTTCCTTACTCTATCTTCAAGAACACATTTGGTTATCCTCTCACAGCTTCTCTTACTGTCACCTATGAATTAGTATATAAACACACATTCTCAATTTAAAACATAACATATTACCTCACTTTCAAGATCTCAACATGATCCTGTTTCACCATTCCACTTGTACTTTGAATGGATTTCCTCAATCTCTTGCATCTACAAGTTCTGCTACACATCACCTCTGTGTGCATTCCTTCTGTTAGATTAGAATTTGATTCTTCCTTGCCTACATAAACATCCTAACACATACTCTATTTTAAATTCTCTCACCTAGAATTCTTTGTTATTTTTTAACCCCAATTATTTCAACTTCAATTCTACTCTGATACCACTATGATGCAGGTCTACCCCACACATACCCACATGATGCATAAATACATTGTCCCAATAATTTAAGTCACAAAGGAGTCAAATATCCAACCATACATGGTTAAGGCCCCTTATCATTGGTCCCTTTGTATCGAAACTCAATCACCCCACCAAAACCTCCTATCGGGACTTTTAAACAACCCTTAAGCCTTTGTTTATGACTCCATTAGAGTCATCCTTCTTAATCCTTCTATTAGGAATTAAAACCCTCTCATTTAACCCTTCTATAACCCTTAAATCATATATACATAACCTCTCTCTTACTAACCATTGGTTACATATATCAACACATAAAAACCTTCATTCGTAAAGGAAAATGCTACCAAAACATCCCTTTCCAGCTTTAGTATGGTTTCTACACATATCGTGATGCTACCTCCATCGCAATCAGGGATCACTCCTTTGCGACACTCCACATATATATATCATCACCCCTTCCACCTCTGATATCCGACTATCGGAGACGTTAAAATATGTTCTAAGCCTTAAAGGACTCAGCAACACTTTAACGTAAAATATATGGAATCCACGGGAAAACCTACTCTGAACACATATAGCGGTTCTCAAAACTTATCCACTGGCACTTATAAATGTTGTTGCATCTGCACCTTTAGTTACCCCACAGTGCTGCCCTATATTAATGCCCGACCTCTGATCACCCAATACCTCCGATCATTAATTAGCGCTTTATCGCTATCGGCATTTCGGTCCACTGCTATTCCACTGTCACCAATCCTTTGGCCTCTCCGATGTGTGATAAACGATCTGATATGGACCATCGATCTAAATCTTGATCCGACGGTCCACACTTAATTGCATGATTGCGATCGCTCCATTTCAAAGGCTCATTTTGATGTCATCAAAAGGGATTCTGCCGATGCAAATTAATCTTGGCCATTGATCTTAATGATCCAACGGCTGCTAAGCAACCATACTTTAATTTTCTTCTCGATTCTTTTTACTTGGTTTTTCTGTGTTTTCTTCAATTTTCTCTTTGTGGTTTGGATATCTTCAAAGGTTCTCGTCCTCTATTATTTCGATGCGCACTCTTCCTCCTGGCTTAAATTCACATCCTTCTCTCCAGTGCTTCACTTTGCTTCCTCAATTGGATTATAATATCCTTTTATTATTCATTTGAATCACTCTACTCTCCCTGAGCATTCTATAGAGATCTTTCTGCAACCCGTTACAGAACTATGAGTTCACACCATAATCAATCATAAGCACTCAATTCACACAATTTGACACAGTTAAGAATACAAATTTTTATATATATGTAAAAACAAAAGATTACATTCAAGACCTCTCTATCTCACAGAGGCGTGTTATTCAATATTAGTGGCCCCTTCCTCTGACTCTGCCCGTAGCTTACATTTATGCCAGTGAGTTCTATTGAACTCATCCTGGTTTGACTCCTTGGTCTATCAAACCAACTCCTATATGTACTCTATCCTCTATGTCTACTTCTAATTCATTAAATTCCTAAAAGCTTTCCCTCTATTTCCTCAAACCATGCAACTATTTAAGAGTTGTAATTGGCTTTAAACTCTTTTGTCATTACTACCCATTCAGGTTGTCCTTTAATTCAAGAGTATTTACGACTTCCTCTCATTATCTAATTAAATCACTTAAAGGTCTAATATTACATTCACTTGAGACTTAGGAAACTAAATTTTCTAAAGATACATGAGCCCCTATGTCTACTTAATTACAATGATTTTCTCTTGGGTTGAATGCTCCTGCATCAATAAATTCTTCGAAAAAATCTCTTCTAAAAGTCATGTGGCAAGTTGCTCCTGAATCAAGCAACCAATCATTTTTCGAAGAAGCAAGTGAAGCATCAAATAAGTCTTCATTTACTCCAATATTACAGTGTGGCACAACATAGTGAGCAGATTCAGGTGTTATACCTTTCTCCTTGTCATTAGTTTTACTTTTGGGTTGGCTTCTTTCATGCTCAATTATGTCCCAAGGCAACTTGCATGTGGATGCATCATGTGATCCATCTCTTTTGCAGCGTATGCAGTGCAAATCTAACTTTTCTCCATGAGAGTGTCTGCCCCCTTGCCTCTGAAATTTATTCCTCTTCCTCTTCGACCACCACTTCCTCTCGTAGAATTTTGAGCAAGATTATTCTCTCTATGTGCAAGGAACAAAGCCTCTTCAAAAGACCAAGGAGCTATTTTCATCCCAAAATATTTCTCTATTTCAGCAATTGTTTTCATAAGGGAGTGAAAGGTAATATCGTTGAGATTTCCATTTGCTTGCAATGGCTAAAGATAATTCGATTAAGTGGGATAAAGTGCCTTGAGAAAATCTATCACAGGAATGTGCAGTTCAACATTAGTGACTTTGATATCATGCATAATAGATTTTACTTCTGATGCAAGAGTAAGAGTAACTTTATTTTTTAATTCAAGGGTGAACAATTTAATCATGAGTTGAACAACTTCAAGTGTAGAGTGTGATTCAGAGTAAGGCTTCAAAAGCATTTGAAAATGGTGAAATATGGTTACTCACCCCTTCATTTATTGATTCTGCAATCAATGCATAAGCCTTGCTATTCTTATTTTCCCAAATGGCGAATTCCTTGTCTGAGGTAGGATGTTCTAGCTCTCTGTCTCCATTCCCAACTCACACTCCTTTCCACAACTCATTAAAAATGAGAGCATGTTGGATTTTCTGAGACCACTGAGGATAGTTCTCCTTCCCATTGAGAACCACTCCCACAACAGATATCAATGAGTGCATTTTAAAAATATGTATTATGTAAAAACATCGCTCTTATGCTGGTAAAAAAATGAGGTGCTAGTCTGTAATTTGACTACTGTTTAACTTTGTAACCTCACTAGCAAAGCTACATCTTTACACAATTCGCAGACCTGTGGGTTATGGGCCCACAACATTTTATTAATTTATTTATCATAGCTGGAATGAATAAGATTTCTTTAACATTTATGATTAGAGCTCAAATAAATTTAATCTCCTTTATGATAATTTCGCTTCCACCAGAAATTTTAACCTATATACATGTTGTGATGTGATTATCGTCCAATCAATCAACCAACAAATGGTTGTGATGAGCAAAACTTAACAAGGTTTTAATATCGTTGTATAAAACCTTATTCCATCCGAAATTTAAATTAACTCACATGTGTATTTAGATGTGATATGCGCTCGATTACCCATTAAACGGATGGTCCGATCACTCTGAACCTTAAACTCTTTTTAATGATTTTATCTAGTCTGCTAGCCGAGGTAACTTTCTTGCATGTTCCTACACAATCATCGTGGATCTTATTAAATTTGGTTCTGTACGTGGATTTTCCCCTTGAGGGTCCCACTTATCTGTACCAATCACTGTCAGTCCCTCGTTCACTTCTCCTTTTATGAAGCGCTTCAATCCACGTCACTGATCTCACTTCTCCAGATCCAATGGATATCGTGTTGGCCGCTCACCAACTAACCTGGATGATCTCCACCATCAACGTGACCCATCGAGTCAAACGGCTGTCACACAATCTTGCGTGAAATCTTTCAAGACCGATATCGGGTCGAGAGAGTGTGAGAAAAGTGGTTTTCCCGTGCTATGTGTCACCCGCTAAGGTTAATTGCATGAATTTTAGGAATACTGTTTATATCCTTTAAGGCACGCAGGATACCGCTACCCACTGATCAATACCACCCACTTACTTCATTCATACTTTTAATAAGGGTGCTTAAGGAAGGGTTTAGCGCTTACACTTAGTATTAATGCTTAACACTAATTGATTGCGATTTATAAATAAAATGTATGAACAGAGAAAAATACTCTTTTGGGGTCCAAAACATCGATACATAGTCATATGAAAATTTCTCAACTGTGCTTCACATAACCAGCCGAATGTTTACAGTAGTTGCAAGAGAGGGGAAAACTGAGAGAATAGGTAGAACATAGGCAGAAGGGAGTTACAAAGCAGAGAGGGAAGCCAAAAATGGCAGTGGCTCTGATACCATGTCAGATCAGGAGGGAACTCCTCAAATATAATTGTATTATTCCTTCAGGTTGTTCATTATTATATACAAGAAGGAGTGATTGTTCAGTTCATCTCCTAATGAATCTTCATTCTCTATTATTTATTTAAACTAATTACAGTTGTTCACCCAATCCCTATGATTAGGTGTCAACAAAAAATCATAAGCGTAGTCCATCAAGACAGTGTTTTTGCAATGTTGAACCCACGTCGATAGTCAATGTGCACTGTGATTGACAACCCTTCACTTTTTGTTGTGTTTGTACGTCTACTTTGTTGAGTTTTTCAAACTGTCACATTTTTGCACTTTCATTTTTATGAGTGTCATTTTCATGCTTTTGACTGTTGCTATTTCTTGGTTTCATTTTAATTAATTCCATTTTCATGTAATTTTTGTTATGGAATTTGTTACTTTCACTGTCATGTGCATATCAAAAGTGTCACTCTCCCTTTTCTCTTCATATAGTAAATTTCATCTTTACCCATGTTACCTATCGCACAATGTGTATAGGCGCATTTTTGGTGGTTTGAAGGGTTTATATTCATGAAAATGAGTTCATATTACCATTTAAACACGTGTCGTACTCTTTCCCAAAGTTTTAAGCACTGCCACACAAGTGCGGTCACAGCCGTCACAAAGTGTATCTTTAGTGTCACACTTGTCGTAAATTCAATGCAAAGTTGTCGCATTGAGGGAAATATTTTGTTAACGTGATTATCTATGTTGTTATGCCGTTAAGTGTTCTAAGGATGTTATCACAGTCAAGTCATATCACTTTTCATATTAATCTCATTGATCTCAGACTTAGCCATTTTTTGAAAAATTCCCCACAACCTAGCCTCACCCAACCTTCCTCAACTACGCATTGCGTAGTTGCGACCATCAAGATGCAAACTTGTCCCTTGAAACTGTGCAATGCAAAGTTCCTACCTCCTAGGACTATGCACTGAGCAGTTTCAGTGCTCAAGCCCCTACCTTAGCCCCCATAATTGTGTAGTCCAACCCTCCATCCTGTACCTAACTGCACATTGCATAGTGTTTGAGCTCAAGCTCAAACAATCATCTCTTGAATTGCACAACTACATAATCGACAGGTATTTTCTTCGTCCTAGAACTACACAATTGAAATAAACAGTGCAAAACACTACAACCTAACTCACTGAGCCTCAAAACTATGCAATCTACCTACACAATCCATCCTAAACTATGCATGATGGAGTCTCAAGGCTTAAGCCTCAACATTGAGGTCTTGAACTGCAAAATCACCTAGGCTCCTCTATCTTTTAAAACTTCATAATGGGAAAAAGCAATGTTCAAGCTGTCTTCTTAGCCCCCTGAATTCCCTAACTACATAATATTTTTACTCAGCCCAAGCATGAACTATGCATCACACAATCTTTAGGGTCAAGTTTGAACCTTGAATTCATGAGATGAAAAACTACGTAGTCACTACACCTCTCCCTTGGCCTATCACCCAATTTCAACTTAGCCAATGAATCATCATGCAACATCTTAGACTATGGGTTTATCAGACTGATGTAATTTTTTCATAAGTGGATTGCAGATGCAGGAACTCTATCATGCTATGAAAATATGATGAATAAGGTGATGGAGAAGGGCTACATGCTATAAGAGACCTAAGGAGTTGAGGAGATAAGATTATCATCAGGCAAGAAGATGAAGGAACACTCAGTTACAAAAGGAGACCAAAGATAAGGAATGCATGAAGACTCCATCTGATTCACAACCCTTTAGAGGGAATATTTAAAGAACAAAGCATATTTGTCATGAATATGAAGCATTAGACACATCTCCTACTCAATAAAGAAAGAAATAAAAACCAATAAGGACAACTTAGGGTTACCACATCATAATGCAACCCATGTCATCAATGTCATGTCATGTCCTGTTACGAGTCATCGTGTACCCCATCATTTGTGGATTCTGTAATTCTATATTGGAAAATATATTGTAAAGTGGAAGTCCAAAGGACACATTCAGAAAATGAAGAGTCATGTAAAAGTTGAAAAATCATAGGTAGTCAAAAAGTCATGAGGGTAGTCAAAGAGTCGCAAGGAAGGTGAAGCATCAGCTCATTAGTTATACATACACTTGAGGGGGTCTGACCTAGGTTCGGAGTTAGTTATTCAAACAAATGCCTACACTACTGGTGCTTTTGGCATCAACCCGTGGAGCACGAACTGAAGTCTCACCCAAAGCAGTATGGGGGGATGATGGAACCAAGTTTCCGCACCCTTGAGATGTCTAAGGTTCCGATTTAGTCCAACTGTGTCAGCCTTCATGCATGTCACTTTGCACACTGTCCTAACCTTAAATACCTTTGATATCTATGATAATCACCTTCACACAACCCTAACAAAGGGCTGATATGATTTTACGCTGCTATGGCAGTGGCTTGCGCTATTTCCACAATGTACACCTTGAATCTTACTTATCTTCTTACTGTTGTTAGTTAACTTTGCGTAAACAGATATTCTATCTTGTATTCACTTAATCAACACAATCATATATACTTGCATGTGATATAAATAGTAGAAATGAAAGTCATACCAAATACATTCAATGCATAAAATAGGAAATAAATACACAAAAATGATATAAAACCTCTTTTTATTAATGCTTCCAACTGTTACAGACTCGACTCGCCCTGTGCACTTAGCTGCAGGGGTTCGCGCACTCAGCTGCAGACTACTATGCCTCTGTGAATTCAGCTGTAGAGCCTTATCCTACTCTATGACCCAAAACTAGACTTTACACTTCAGATATGACTCAACTATTCATCCTTAGCTTCTCTTAGATTGATTAGATGATTTAACTACTTACAACCCTTCTCTATTGCACATATCTATAGCCAGCATTACAATAACAAAATTGAGGGTGGACAACCCTATGACTCTTTTACAAGTTATTTGCTCCGCACCCATAAAATGCAGAGTCTTTACTTTGGAGTTACAACTTTTAACCAAAATCTGGGCTCTGAGACCCAAAAATTCCCTTGGGGGATCCCGTGCCCAACAGGCTCCCAACACAAACATCATGACTCGCCCTCAAGTCACTCTATTGGTGTAGATATATTTGCATGAAGACCTCCCACTTCTTCCTAGATCGTTGTAGCATCGGCAACGCACTAAGCGACTGCCTAATGGACCTCCTCGACATACTGTTCGGAGACCACTGTAGCTGAATTACTTCCCCGAACTTTTTCCTATGTTTCCTGCAACTACGTGAGCTCTCCTTTAATGGAGGTTGTAATGATGTACACCTCATCAATCCACAGTTGTAAGCACATCTTCAAAACAACTTCCTTATGTCGAGTAGCATCTACCTGTTCACTCTATTGGTGCAGATATATTTGCATGAAGACCTCCCAGTTCTACCTAGATCGTTGCACCATTGGCAACGCACTAAGGACTGCCTAATGGACCTCCTCGACATGCTGTTCGGAGACCACTGTAGCTGAATTACTTCCCCAAACTTTTTCCTATGTTTCCTGCAACTGCGTGAGCTCTCCTTTAATGGAGGTTGTAATGATGTACACCTCATCAATCCACAGTTGTAAGCACATCTTCAAAACAAAATCCTTATGTCGAGTAGCATCTACCTGTTCCTTGAGTGCTTTCACCTGTTGCATCCTCACGAGCGTCTTTGTAAGCGCAGCTGTCTGCGCAGTCCCTTATACTTCATCATATTTTTCCTATAGCTCACATGTCTTTGTTTCTAGGCACTGTATGTTCGGGTCCTCTTGTAGAGTACTGAGAACCTCAAATGACTCCTTCAATAGCTTTGTGCAGTGTTTCGCTGCACTTTTGACCTCCGCTATTACTGTTGTAATCACATTGGCATGCTGTTACTTAAACTTTGGTGGAGTTGAAGGTTGCGCCTTCATTTGCAGTTTTGCTATCTAGAGATTCAATTCGAGCTGAACCGTGGTTATCTCTTCCTTTTCCTTGTGCACCCCTACTACTAGTTTTGAAACACGCACCTCCACTGGTTCTTCTGCTTGGATGGCCAACTCCAAGACCATCTCACAGGCTTCCTCAAACACCTTCACTAGCTATCAGTTTTGTGCCACTACCTCTTCATGTTGTAGGATCAATTGTTCAATGTTGATGCGTTGCTCTCTCATGATGTGGAGTGTGTGGCCCTCCCTGGCTCGTAGTTCTATAGTAACTCCATCCTGCAAAACATAGAGTGTCTCTCGAGCAAGCGCAACCATATTTAACCTGACTCCCTTTAACCCGCTGACCATAGGACTGTCAGCCACATTTTCTATAATGAGTTCTCCATCTGGCAGCACTATGGTGTTGGTCGTCTGGGTTTGCAACATTTCCTCAGACGCGGACATGCGTACTGCGAGGCTAGTTGACAGAGTGCCAACCTATGGAATGCGCACCTCCAACTCTTGTATTTATGCCCAGAGGGCCCCAAACACCATCTGGTGCTCCTCCTAAAACTATTGGAGGGTATCAGCAGTGACGTCCCTCACCATCTCCCTAGTGTCGTGCAGATCCCCCTCAATGAGGGTGATCGGGTCGAATGAAGTTTTCAAAGCCTTCGACTTCTTCCGCGGCCCTACCTACTCTCTTGGGTGTTGTTGTTTGAGTTGGTTGGACACTATCTGCGGGTCCTTGTCACCTTGCTCTATATGTGTTTCTTTTTCCGGTGAAGGTGACTTTTCTTCCCCATGCTCTTCCTCAACTGCCTTCCGCTACTTTTCTACTACCTTTGCAACATCCCGCATTGTCTAGGCCTTGGCTGCTACTGCTTCGTTCCTACGCTTCTCTGCCAAATATGCCATCTACAATTTTTCCTCTTCCTTTTTCCATTATGTGATGGGCTTCTCTGCTTCCACCGCGGAGCTAGCTGAAGTGTGCCACTTCGGTGGCCACGACTCAAGGACCACTAAGATGACATTGTTCATCACCTGATAATGTATCTTGTTCCATGTATTCACGGGGTCCTTTCGTGCTCTAATGTAAACGTGATGGAAATCTACCTTGAACTCTACAAAGCTCTACAAACTGTTATAGATCATGGGCAATAACCGCGGCTTGCGATTAATCCCCATTCTGATGTTCATCTCGATGAACACCCAGAATATTTTACTATCCCTTATCCTCTGCACATCTCTAGTTGCCCACAACAAAGTGTACTTCGATGCCTCTGGAAGGTTCCGCGCAATCATTGGGAACTAGCTGTCCTCGAGAAATTCCCATCCCACAAGAACTATAGACAATAGAAGCCATGCATAGTGAAAAGATTTTCCCTACTCCCGTGCCTCGCGGAAGTTCTGAAGGAACTCACAGCATAAGTAGTTTTCCCAGTTAAAATGGACCCCTTCTGTGCATTGCATGGTAAGTGTAACCATTAGCGTAGGCACCTCATCCATGAGGCACTTCCGCATAACCTTTCTGGTCAATATTTGAGTCACGACTTTGGCCATAGGGTTGTTGATGATGGAGATCGTGTACCCTCTCTTCTTCTTCTCTAGCTTGAACTTCTTCTTCATGGCCTTTGTGATGGCCAAATCATCACTCTTACCCTCTGATATATTCGTTGGGTCCTCCCCTTTTTAAGGGAGACGGGTAATTCTGTGAATTAGATGGTCTGTGATGGGGATGGGCTCCTCTAGCCACATGCACCCATCATGCACCAGGCAAAGTAGCTGCCTAATGACAAAACGGGTCACTGGGGCGTGATGGTAATGCTGCATTCAAAGCAGGTTTAGTAGTCTTGCCTTTTCTACACCTCTCAACCACTAGCGTGACTCCAACTGTATGACTCCAGTCAGTGTATTTTTCTTCTGGTGCACTAGCTGCACAATCGCAAAATGTGGGAACTTCTCGTGGTCCACGAGATCCCAGTCTTCAAATTTTAGTATAGGCACTCATCCCAAGTGCACTCCTTCCAAAATAATATTGTTGAGGAGTAGCAGAGTCTACAGGAATCTCTTGCTCTCATATAGGACTTTGGGCACCTTTTCTTTCCCCTTTTGTGGAGGAAAATACGTGGGCAGCCTAGTTAGAGGGTTTGCACTCTAGGTCTCCACCTCCATTTCTACATCCTCCTCCTCCTCTACCAGGATTTCTTCGAATTCTTCCTCCTCATCAGCCTCCAGGTTGATCGCCTTCGCCTTTTCTTCCATGGTAAGCTTAGTCCTTAATGGATTCCTAGTGGACACACACACTGGTACCACACGTTTCTTGTCTTTCTTGGGTCTTGGCGTACGTGGCTATTTAGGGATTTCTGTGACTATATTGGCACTTTCTGGGGCTTCCCTTTCCGTCATGGCCTACACGACTTCCTCAACAGTTGTTACTCTGGTATCCATGGCTTCTTCAGATGCTTCCATATTGTTATTCCACAATTCTGTCAACTGCTCGGGTAAGTTCTCAAATAACGACTTTGCCTTCAAAAGATTCAACAAGTCTGGGTTAATGAGTTTCTTGGTGCACAACAACTCAGTTCTGAGTTTGCCAAGTGTTGTTTGTTGGACAACCCTTTTCAATTTATAGCACCTTTTGAATTTGAATTCGTCCATCCCCCCCACATTCATTCCATTAATGCTCACTTGGCAGAAGATTTTCACAAATCTAGCCTATAATGTTTGCCTTAAATGCCTGTTGCCCATTCCATTTGGTCTCAAGCCAAGCATCACATTGTGAATAGTGATTGTAACGGTCACTTTCCTGTAGACCCACAGGGCCATGTGACACTTCGCTACTGCATGCAGTCCTAACATCGCGCAGCTCCTAGGCAGAGTAGTTTATAGTCCTGCGCCTCCTTTTAGCTACCTAGAGTGGTAAGACTATGCTTCCGTCAGCTACTCAAATGGCGATGCCACCTGTGTATGGCTTCAAATGACTACCATTTTATTTTCCTCACAAAGAGTTCTCCATTTAGCTTTACCAACTACATCGCACCACCATCCCTGATCCCCTTAATAACATACCATCCCAACAAATGCATTATGAGCTTCCTTGGGAATTTATCAAACTTACTATCATATAACAACACCAAATCATTCACCTTAAAAATGCACAACTTAATATGTCGATCGTGCAAAGACTTTTTGCATTGCTTTTGTACCTGCTGGTGGAATCCAACCAAAAACCGTTCTTCTTCGAGCTCCTCCAACTACACGATCCTCTCCTCCACAGCGTTGCAGTCCATCATAACTGTGAGCAATGCTATGTGTAGACTAGGAGCGATGTACTCCATAGGAATTACAAATTCTAGTCCATAGAAAAGCCTAAAAGGTGTCTGTCCTGTTAGTTTCTTGCATGTTGTCCTATAAGCCCATAATACTGTAGGTACGTGCAGGCCCCAATCACTTCACTGTGTATTGCATACCTTGTTCAGTGCATTGCATATCTTGTTGAATGTTTTCAGATGGAGAACCTTTTGCGTGATTGTTCTTCCTACGTAATGTCTCCCTAACATTAAGAGCCATTTTCACATTTGTCCCCACAACACATGCTTATTTATCATAACTTTTAGCGTGAACTTCATGTTCATCCACGTAGGTCATTTTCCATATGCGTACACCCACTTGGCCAGATGTTTGTGTGGATCATCCTTTCCATTGTACTTATCTTTCAGTCACACCCTAGGCTTCCCAAATCATGTGCGCATCATCCTTCTACATTTGTGCTAGTCATCAAAGCTTCCTTTGTGCTTACCCCACCATCTTGTAGGCGTAGCACGTAGTACCAAGTCCAAGGCCTAGAAGGGTTTCTTTTCTGGCACCTCCCTTTCAAATTTATCCAAGAAGGTATCTACCTCACATATACCATCATAAGTAGGCAGATCTCTTACCACTATTGATATGCAGTGTAGTGATCTTGTCATCATATTAAAATTAAGCATGGTTACTTCATGTCACTAATTCTTCCATCGCTCTATCTCCTCATCAGAATCTGAAGTACAGGAGCTCTCACACTCCCATGAAATCCACCCATCCGTGGTGGGATTTACCTAGTCTTGCTCTCGCGCTGTTATCTTGTAGATGAAATCCAAGTCATCATCACTTTCATAGTCACACACCGGGTCTGTATAGCATGATCCTTTAGCGGGGTGTAGAGGTATAATTACATGTAGTGACTTCTTCTCAAAAATCATCTTGCGCTTCTTCAGATTAATAACCCCATTCATGCTAGTGGCCCAATCAATTACTAAGAGTGTGGGGTAGGTATTGTTGTCATCAACAATCTCTATCACTTCAAATTCTCCTAGTGTGCTCGCTCCCTCAATATCCACGTTATTCACTGCAATGGACCCATGGGTATTATTTTATGCTGGTTTGCCATTCGTAGCTGAGTAGGGGACTACTATAGTGTAGGTCACCCCATTCATTCCCATGTCTATTTCGGAATAACATTTGCATCTGATCCTAAATCTAGGATAACTTGACGCATCTCATATTCTCTGATTTGCATGGTTAACCTCATGTCTCTTCCCGTTCTTGTCTTATGTTTTTCAATCTTCCTAACTATGCATGGTTCTCCTGGCATGGTCCCATCACATCTGTTATTGAGTTCCTGTAGCCCTTTTACATCCTTACTATAACACTGTAACTTCATACATGTTTTTAGGAACACCATATAACTATATACGGGGTGGGCGGGCCACCTCCGGTGGACATGGCCCACACCCCAACACCCACCGTGTGTTAATGGCATATGTTATGAAGGCTGGCAGGTATCAATCCCCCACCAGCCACGTGCACTATCCCACCACCATGCAGCAGCTCCATGTCACTCTCAAACAACCGAACCCCGAAAACTTAAATGCACCATATTAAAACAATGCCCCCTCGTACTATATGATGGCTCCCACACAACGACCATCAGAGGTTATGGGGGCAGCCCGCCCAATGCAGACCTGATCCACCAAAACAATATGTTTGGTGTTTTTTAAAACAAAAAAGGTTTTAACATTGAGGGGTTGGGGTTTGACCACTCGACCTCTTCCTTATAACTCGGGATGTTTTACCACAATCCCAAATAGTCTCTTTGGAAATCTCCACCCACAAATTTTAATATAAACACATTTGTTAATGTGCCCAGCAGGATGGAGTTGCCAACAATGCACACAAAAGTCAAAAGCACGAATTTTTAATTAATTTATTTCAGGTGGAACCATGAGCCCAAAGAAAAGGAAGGCAAAACCAAGATTGGGAGAAATTCTCAGGAGGGTGAAATTTTTGCAGTGTCCAAATTGGGCAAACTTTATGTCAATCTTACACCTCTCAGTGACATGAACCTGATGGCACCGTCAGTTTCCTGATTTGAGCCTCTAATTTTTAGATGACTCGAAGGAGGGAATCTTTGAGAAATCTCGAGGGAATCTAAAAGATTCCTTAAGCTCTAGATTTTCACTTTCTCATAATTCATAAATTTGGCAGTCAATTTTGCAATATTTGATGCCACGAATCTGATGGTGCAATCAAATTATCCATTTGATCATTTTATTTTTCAACCACTTTTCAAAGTGGAGTGCAGGTGTCAACATTCAACATGCGATCAGTCATTCCATGAGATTTTACATAGCGAGATTGATGGTACAGTCAGCTTCAGTAGTTTGACATACTTTTCTTCAGATGGCGCCAGGATGTGAGGTATATTACGTATGTTCATGTATTTATTTTTTCTATGAGATGCATTGTGCTGCATAGATCCTCGTTTGATGTTTGATGTGGGATCTTATTTTCTTACTTGTTTCATGATTCCTTCTTGATGTGACATGCAATAATTTGTGGGATGTACTTGTTGTCACGATTCATCATGTTTTTTTTTAGATCCCTTTGTTGTTATGTTGATGGGATACTCATGTGTCACCATGTATGATTGCATTGAAATCCCCTTATGCCATGTTGGTGGGATGTTCATTATCATAATGCATGAGTTTAGGTCATACTGATAGGAGTCCTTTTTTAATGAGAGTTCCTGGAGCAATACATCTCTTGGAGCCACTTCTGCATGAGGGAATTTTCCTTGTATGATAGCGACATCACCTCTTATGTACATCATCACTATTGACAACACTTAATGCAGTAGCCTACACCATTTTGACACTAGGTTCGGAGACATAGTCCCTCCTGTATGAACTCTATTTTCAACGTCTTGTTATTTTATGTGGCTAATGATTGTCATGTTCCTTCTTCTTTACAGTGTATAGATATGTTCAATTATGCTATTTTAAATGCAATTATAATCACATCACGAAAGAAAAATATCTTGGTTGGGCACGTGATCCCCCAAGGGAAGTTTTGGGGCTCAAAACCCAGATTTTGGTCAAAACTTGTAACTTCGACGTAAAGACTACGCATTTTTTGGGTGCGTAGCTTGTAAAAGACTCATAGATTTGTCCTCCCTCAATTTTTTTATTATCACGTTGGCTGTAGAGATCTACCCATGGTCCGTAGACCATGGGATTGTATAAATAGAGCGAGGCTGTAAGTACTTAAAACATCTAATCTAATTGAATATAATGCAAGCTAAAGATGGAATAGAAGCATGGTGGAAGAGTTAAGTGTAAAGTCTAGTTTCAGGTCGTAGCATAGGAGAAGGCTCTACAACTGAGTGTGCAGAGGCCTAGTAGTCCACTGTTGAGTGCACGGACCCCTACAGCTGAGTGTGCAGGGCGAGTTGAGTCTGTAATAGTTGGAAGCATTAATAAAGAGAAGTTTGATATCATTTTTGTATACTTATTTCCTATTTTATGCATTGAATGTATTTGGCATGAATTTCACTTCTACGTTTTATATCATGCACGAATATATATGACTGTGTTGATTAAGTGAATAGAAGATACAATATCTGTTTATGCGAAGTTAAATAACAATTATAAGACGATAAGTAATATTTGAGGTGTACTTTGGGGAAATAGTGCAGGTTGCTACCATAGCAATGCGAAACCATCTCAACCCCTAGTTAAGGCTGTGCGAAGGCAACTATAACATATCGCGAAGGTAGTGAAGGTTAAGATAGTGCGTGGAGTGACCTGCACGAAGGTAGGCCTAGTTTGACTAAATCAACACCTCAGGCATCTTAAGGGTGTGGAAAATTGGTTTCATCATCCCCCAATACTACTTATGGTGAGACTTCAGTCTGCACTCCATGGGGTGATGTTGAACAGGCTAGTAGTGTAGGGATTTGTTTGGCTAAATAACTTCGAACCTAGGTTAGGCCCCCTCAAGCCAACAAATGGTTCCGTTGCCGAGACCAGAATTTGTATAGAGATGTCTGATGTTGTATCATTGGAATCCAACTAAGAAGGAAATTGAAGGCTGGTTGGACAGAAGAATTCATGAGTTCGTGGTGCAGGAGAACAAAAACCCACAGTGGTTAGGTTGCTACCTATAAACAGAGATCCATGAAATCTTCTTCACGTCCTTCCCTATTGAGCTATACGAGTGGATCATGAAGCTAGCAGACAGCCAAGGAAGGTGGAAACTTGACGGTCCTATTGTGTGGACCCTAGAGTTAGTGTGAAGGTTGGCAACATTGGAGGATAAGATCGTGCACGTCATTGATCATTGGCTTGATCAGATTATAGGAGGATTCATTACTGAGTTCGCGATTGCCACCTCAGTCAACTATAGTGAGGTAGAGAGACAATTTCTCAAAGGACCGTGAGGTAAGTACATAAACTCTCTAAATACTTGGATTAAAATGTTATTGTACGAAAAGAGGGTTATGCAGTTACCTTGATGTTTGGGGCTACGTGAAGTGGAAAAGGTTATTGGAACAAAGGAGGTAAGGGACCAAAAAATATCCACTTCATTTCACCTTTGCAAGGGGACGAGGAAGAACTCGCAAAGGTCCCTCCACAAAGTACGATCCATTATATAAGGAAAATAATTTCGTGAATACCACCCCCAGCCACACCGCCACCAGATTTATCACCATCACCTCCATCTTCACCCATACCACCTCCACCACCACCGGGATTCAATATGGCTAGCACAGTGAAGTTTCCTATATTCAAAGGTTTGGGAAATGAGGATCTAGACCAATTATGGTTCGTGGTGAGTGTTGTATGGGAAGCAGAAGGAGTTACAGATGACAATATAAAGAAAGTGACACTAGTTAGCACCTTGTAGGACCACACACTCACCTGGTATATTAAGCACTCCAATGATAACCCAAATGCGAGAATCGCAAATATCTAAGTAGCACTAAATAGAGAATATAGCATGCCAATTTCTAAAAATAGTTGATCGTTGGATTCAAAGAGATCACGATACTACCAGGTGAGACTCCTTGGGAGCCGGATTAGAGGTTGAAATGTACAATTTGTGAAGCTAATATGAATTTGACGGATGGACAACACCGCGAGTGGTTTGTATCTTCTCTAACACCACATTTAAGGAGTGCACTATCGCAACAGAAGCTAATGACTCACGAAGAGGCCTTAGAGATCATGATGAGGTTGCATGAGAGCCCAATGCAGGATCCTAACTTAGGAGTTCAGCAGATCCATGTGCAACTGAATAATTTTTTCCTTGAGATGCATAGTTTGAAATAGGACAAGGCGGCTCGACTAGAAGTGTGTGAAGAGGTGGGGTGCATAAAATGCCCAGTTTTCACTAATTACCTCATAGGAGGAGGACCAATTCCATTAAGGTCAAAAGCACAAGTAGGACCTAGCGTGACACCTGCTTTTTGGTGTGTGATTTGTCAAATAGTGATAAAGCATGCCACGGACAACTGCCACTTGTTGCAAAAGTATAAACATAATTCGCAACAGTGGTTCTACAACTTTTGTAGGTCAGTAGGACATGACGAGTGCACATGTAGAAGCTATGAGTTGATGATGGATAGAACTCCCACCTATAGAGTTCAGGCCCAAATGTCACCCCTTGACCAAAATGCAGGAATGGCACGAACAAGATTTCAGGGACGTAGACGGGGTCAAGGTGGAGGAGCACATGGAAGAGGTCGCAGACAGTTGATATGGTACAATTGCAGAGGGCCAGTACATTATGGCCACGATTGCACGAATCCAATGTTCTCATCGTGTTTGTATTTCAACTTTTTTTATCATGAGACAGAAGATTGTCCTACGCTAATAGCTAGGATATGTGACAAAGGAGTTCTACCACCTTCCCTAACTCAGAACCTGCAGATGATGAGGTCTGAGCCATGCGAGGAAGATACGAATGTGAAAATTGTGCTCTGAAGTGGAATCATGATGGGAGAGGATAAGGGAAAACAACCAAAAGATAGTACATAGGTTCGTAAAGCCTTGATGAAAGAAGCAGAGTTTGATTTGGAGCGCACTCGGGAAATCTTCATGGAAGCTAAGAAGAGCTTCACTGATGCCTCCACTTCAGGAAGCAAAGATAGAACAGAGTCAAAGATGGACACATCTATGCTCATGACATTCTTGGAAACATGTATGAAGTTACTACACTATAGTAAGGCTGTAAAAGGATTACAAGAACTCATTAACACATGTGCTGGGACCGCGCCAGGAGAACCATCCGTAGTCTGAAATATTGGAAAGCATAAGACAAGGACAAGAAGGGAGGAGGTTAACCACGTAGATCAAAGAATATGAGATGGATCAAGTTATCCTAGATTTAGGATCAGATGCAAATGTTCTATCGAAACAGACACAGGAACGAATGGGGAGACCTACACTACAGTGTTCCCCTATTCAGCCGCGGATACCCATGGGGCGATTGCAGGGAATAACTGTGGATATTGGGGGAGAGAGCTTTTAGTAGACTTTGAAGTGATAGATATTGTTGATGAAAACAATCCCTACCCCGTACTGTTAGGAATTGATTGGGTCATTGACATGAACAGGGTGATTAATCTAAAGAAGTGCAAGATGATTTTTGAGAATAAGTCACTAAGTGTAATTATACCCTTGGAGCCTGCTGAAGGATCATGCTATACAGAGCTGGCACATGACTATGAAAGTGATCATGATTTGGACTGTGTCTATAAGATAATAGTGCGAGCACAAGACAGGATAAATCTCACCGTGGATGGGTAGATTTGATGGGAGTGCGAGACCTCCTATACTTCGGACTCTGATGAGGAAATAGAGTGATGGCAGAATAGGTTACATGAAGAAACCATACTTAATTGTAATATTATGACAAGATCACTACCTTGTGTATCAACAGACTTAAGAGATCTACGTACTTATGATGATCTAAGTGAGGTAGATACCTTCTTGGATAGATTTGAAAGGGAGGTGCTAGAAAAGCAACGCTTCTAGGCCTTGGACTGGGTACTGCGTGCTATGCCCATGAGATGGTGGGGACACACAAAGGAAGCTTTGACAACTGTTGTGAATGTAGAAGGATGATGCGCTCCCAATTTGGGAAGCCAAGGGTACAACTGACAAATAAGTACAATGGGCAAGATGATTTGCGGACGCATCTGGCCAAGTGGATCCAGGCCTATGGGGAAAAGCCACAACCTGAGGGGTGCACTTGTTATATCATACCCTGGATGTTATACCAATGAACGCATATATAGAAATAGAGCTCCACCATGGGAGAGGTGAATGGGATGTTCTATGTGAAGGGTTAGTGATGACCTTCAATTTTGAGGATGGGTGGGACAATATTGATGAAGCACTACAACAGGTAAAAGCAGCCATCTATAGGATACCATAGGAGGCAGTAGAATTGATTCAGCCTAAATGGGCCACTCAGCTGAGTTGCATGCTAGAATGTTATAATGTAACTGCTGAAGAAGAAGATGAAGATCCATAGAAAATTAACATTCCAGAGATGAAAGGCCACCGCGAGGTTCAGTGACTATATATTGAGAACCCTGACATAACCGTGTTAGTAAAGACTAAGAAGGCGAATATTGGTATGGAAGCGAAACCTAAGTTCATGAAGATTGGAGACTATTGGGATGGTGTGGTGGTGGATGATGTCGTTGAATTACTCTGCAAATATCATGACTTGTTCCCGAAAAAGTTTATGGATTTGAAGGGAATAATTAGAGATTTAGGGGTAATGAAGATCACGTCAAAACCTGACATGAAGCCTGTTAAGCAGAGGCTGTATCGCTTAAATATAAAGTACAAAGAGAAGGTCCATGTAGAAATAGACAAGATGCTTGTGACAAGCACCATTGAGCCTATGGAGGAATCCGATTGGGTAAGCCCGATGGTGGTACAAGAGAAGAAGCACAAGGATGGAATAAGAATATGCGTGGATCTCAGGAAGTTGAATGACACATTTGTGTAGGATCCATCCCCAACTCCATCCACGATTGAGGTGTTGGAAAATGTAGGTGATCAGGAAGCATATTATTTTATGGATGGGTTCTCAGGGTACCACCAGATCCAAATCACACTTGAGGATAGGAGAAAGACAACCTTTGCAACTTAATGGGGTCACTTTAAATATGTTGTCATTACATTTGGACTAAAGAACACGTCGGCCATATTTTTGTGCATAGTTGTTGCAGCATTCAAGGAATATATCCATAAGTTCTTGGATGTCTATTTTGATGATTGAACTGTATTTGGGCTGGTTAAGTACCATGTAGTGAGCTTACGCTTGATGTTGTTGTTACCGGGAATAATGTCCACTTGGATGCTGCTATTCCCACTAAGACTGGTAGCTATCTTAGAAACAAACAAGTAAAGTCTACTTTCGTTTTCCTTTATGAAAATAGACAAGAGTGGAACCAAGGAGACCAACCTTAGTCGTACGCTTGATTTCCTTGTTTGATTCCTCTCCTTCCTGATAGAGCTTCGTAGCTTCTTCTTCGTTTGCCCAACTTCAAAGAGCACTTGTGGAATCACAACAACACACTACTATCGAAGTACAAAGATATATATTCATAAATAACACAGGACCAGATGTGTGTTAACCATACAAATGTATATATAAGTAAACATACAAGAATATGGAGGAAAACTTGAATAGCTTTATTAAGATGAAAAGTTGCAAGAGGATTACAACCATATGTTCGGACCCAACATCATCCTCTAGCTAGAAATCCCTTCTTCACCTCAAGTAAAGCTTAGATCACCCAACACTATCAATATACACCAGAAAACCAACAACATTTCTCTACAAGATATAAGATTCCAGCCTCTGGATCTCTGTGATGAGGGATCCATATATAGATGATTGTAGGGAGGTGAGTCATCTTCTGGGGTTTTGATTAGTGTCCTCTCTCTAATAGTTCTTGCTTCCACTTGGAGAATGATGATCTCTTACTCATCCCTGGTCGAAAACAGAGAGGCATAAGTCAGAGGGGAAGCTTCTGGAAGATTCCATGATATTCCACCTCGCATTTTGTCCCTGCCATTTGTCCATTCCTGACCATTGTACCCTACAGAGGAGCCATTCAGTATGCATCACACCCTATACACTAGGAAGGTGATATGCATCGCACCCTCTACACTGGGTTTCCAGTATGGTCCAGTTTTGACCATTTATGAGCAATGTTTAGTGGAGAACTTCTGGGAGATGATGTAATCAGCTGATCTTGTTCCTTTAGGCAGTGAACCAACACTTTTAGGGACTTAGGAGCCCTTAGTTTATGGACATTTATGAATGGGGTTGAAGTGCCCGAAAATGTCTATAATAGTTTCCCCCTAAAGCATGAGGTCGTTTAATCTTTTTGATGTCTGGTGAAATGCTTTACTATGAGGATTCGAAGTTTTTTCGAGCTGGGAGGTGACCTGTAATAAGATACAATACAATACATTATTTTGACAACATTTTTTCATGATCTAGCTGAGGCGGGCATTCCCGTGCTCATCTTTATAAATTCATTTTCATGTACATAGGATAGACAATCGTCTGTGTGGCAGACTGATGATTTGGACTCATCATCCTTTGATTTGGATGATCATCTATTTAGTAATGATGTACACTTGATGTCTTTATATTTCTGAATATATCACAGCCCGAATGGATGAAACTAGATCCGGGGTCTTCAAAACTCATTCAATCTTCACTCAGAGTACAAGTCGATCCATGTGAAAAATGTTCTGGAGTTGAACATGGAAAGACATCGCCTGATTACCAGCGAATGATGTAAGATGTTAACAGGCATGAGAGGAATCACCAATAATGACAATGACCCTCAAGGTACTACAGTACAATTCACGTGGTGTGAAAAAGGACTTGGCGTCGAACACCACCTAAAATCTCTCGGTCGAAGGCCATTGATGTAAACCTGTTGCCGAAAGTGAGAAACTTGCCATTGAGGTATGCAAGCTTCAAAGTACTGAATTTGCTAAGTCAACTTCTTGGATAATGAGATGATGTCGACAAGAAGTGACCCATCATAGGAGGGCCTTAATGAATCCCACATCAACGACACAGAACGAAGCAAATGATTTTCGAGGTTGAAACAATCTGACGATACATGGTTCAGGGTGGCGGTCATGAAGGAATCGAGCATGAATGTATTGCAGCGGGTGAGACACAGGTGAATTGTCTGAATGACTTCTCTTGAACATATCGGCGAAACTGACGATGGATTGGTAGCGTTAACCCAAAAGATGGATGGTGTGATGGACCAATGGTGATGACCAGTGAACGGAACAACCCAACCTGACTTGGATGCGGAAGGAAAGTGTCATGTTCAAGAGCGACTTGCTACCAATAAAGCTATTTCAAGTTTCTTCCCAATTTTCCCCAGTCATTGCTGACCAGTACCTCTTTATTTTTGTCAAGATTGAGGACGATAACATATGCTTGTTCTATAATCCAGCCTTCAGGCGAACCTGTCTCTATGTTTTAGCGAGCCTAGTGACAGTGAAACTCGTTCTCATCCATTCGGATGAGTTTGTTGCTATTTGGTTTTGACGAGTTTAACGACAAAGATAACTAGGTCCCTTTCAATTTTAGAGAGTCTGAAAGGAATGAAAATGAGACTCCAACGATTCTTTTTTGTCATGTAATCCCTTAAGTCTGAAAAAGCATAAAATAATACAAAAGGGATAAATTTTCGATAGTTTTAACGAGGCGAATAAGACAAGCGCTCGATCTTTTTGTGTAACAATCCCTCAAATCCAAAAAGATTAAAATCTAGAGGAGGGATAGCACTTTTGATTACTTTAATGAGCCTGAGAGGCCAATTGCTCGGCAATCTTTCCATATTTTATGAGTCAGTTGAAAAGAGCTTAAAGGAGACTCGTTTTCGAGGAACGAGTGATGATTTTGGGTAGCAGCTGATTCCAGGTAAGGTTTGGAATTCTCTAATCACAGCAATGTCACAAGGATGGCTAATAGAATCACTCTTCGCAGATGTTCCTCAAAAGGGTAAACAATCATGTGGGGGTGAATGATCGGCTAAAAAACAGAGTGGAGGTGATGGTAGGAACACAACCAAGGCTCAAAAGCTAGAGATAAGGCATTCACAATGGTTATTTACCGTTCATTTTTTATTGAGCTTAAACTCTGGGGGAAACATTTTCTCATGACTTATGTTTATTTTTTAACGAGCTTGAACTATGTGCTAAAACTACTTGTGGGGGGTTTATTTTTAAACGAGCTTGAACCCAGCGGTAACACTGCTCGCCAGTCATAAAATAAGGATGTCTCATTCAAGATGCCATTTTGAAGGGGCTTGCATCTTTTGAAGCTTTGCCCAGATCCTTTCTTTATGCAGGCTAGGAAACGACCAGCCTTATGGGTTTAAAGGGTTAGAGGTCCTACAAATTTAAAAAATAAATAGTCGCTCTTCGCTTGCATGTGGAAAGGTTTGCATGCCCCCAGGTATAGCGAAAAATTCCCAGGTTACCATGAACGTTCCCCGCGAAGCAGACTGAATGCTTCCTTGGCGATGTTTACTGAAATAGACAAACGTGAGTGGTTCAAACGCATGCCACTCACATAACTTTAGCGAAGGTATCTTATTCCAGCCTAATCCCATTTTCCTGCGAGGACGGGTGTGCCAGACTAGTCATATATCCTCCGCGGAAACCCACTCTATACCCAAGGTTTCCCTGCCAAAACAGACCAGGGTGCATGCTCCCTGGGTTTCAGTCACATCCTCCTGAATCACTCACACTCATCAGGTGGACGGACTGGAGATCGATGAGACATTCCTTGTGTGAAAAGACCATTTAGGGATGGTATTTGACTATTTACGATGTGTGAACTAGGGAATGACATTTGGTCCACAAGCTTGACCATTCTGCCTTCGTGCGGAAAACACATTACTCTAAAGAGTGAGGAGACGATGGCTCCCATGCAATAAATATAGTCGCGTCCAAGGAGTCGATTATAATCCAAGGGTCCTTGAACTACCATTACGTTCATGTGAACTATTTTCCTTCTCAATGTAATGGGCACATTTGGAAGGATTCTTAAAGGTCGACTAGTTCCTTTATCGAAGCCTATCAGATTTCTCATTTCAGGCAAAAGTGATGGTGAACCAAGTGCTTTCCAAGCAGTTGAGGAAAGGATACTCACAAAAGCTCCTTCATCGATGATGGTACCAGCCATGACCATTCTGTAAGCTTATACAATGATTCTGAATGGCACACTAGCTGGTAAATGGGGTCTGCCTAGTAGATTCCAGTCGAAGGAAATGACTAGGTTTCTTGGTGGTGGGACCGAGTAGATGGCCGGATATGACTCTGATGAACTTCCTTCCTGTGATAAAGGAACGGGTGGACTACCCCCAAGTTCATCGGAGTCTGTGTTTATGAAAAGAATTTGAATGGTGTCATTCTCTTTCTCTTCAGTGACGGTATCATTTGAAGATGAACACTCTGAAGGCAAGACCGAGTCAACTGCCATCTTGACCTTTTGACTTTCGTCTGGTATGGATTCAGAGGGTTCATTTTCAGTGATAGATGCTTCGGCCAACCACAATGACGGGTCAGCCGGATTTTCAACCAGTGGTGAACTTGGCAAGAGTTTTTTATATTCAGGAGGGGGCCGTAGAGGTGAAGCAAGATGGTCATGCAAACATCTTTTAGCTTTGTCAAGGAAGGGACAATGGTGGACGGCATGATTGCCTTCACACAATTTACAAGGAAATCTAGGATTCCTTTTCTGTCCAGGTGCTTCACTTTCACTGGTTGATGGTGTGCATTCAACATGATCATCAGAGGTTGATGCTACCGGATTGTGCAAATGAGGAGACCAGTCCCGTAAGATCCGAGGGATGCAGGGACAATCTCGGTGATAATGGTCTCCATTGCAAATGACACAAGGAGATTTAGGTTTAGACGATGCAGTGTGAGGATTTTCACTAGATGACGCTCGGTTTCTCCCTTTCGATTTTGGTTCCTTTTTCTTCTTTTCCTTTCTCTCTTTCTGCTTCTTCTTCTTCTCAGTTACTTGATTTTTAGCTTTGTTAGCTTTATAAAGCCAAGAGGAAGGAGGAGAGGGAGAATCAAACGAATTAGAAGGTTGGGAGGCAACTCTACTGTCATCTAGTTGCTGACTTGATTGTTCAGGAATTACGGGATTCTGAACGACAGAGGTAGAGAAGAGCCAAATAGGAAAACCAATTGTCAACCCTGGAAGTGAAAATGTGGCCATATGGGGTGCACCAACATCTCCCCAAGAGGAGAAGGGACTAGGATTTCCTCCAAGGGGAAATCATTGGTTGGTAGACTCCATTTTCTCAACCTAAAGGTCAACAAGGGAATTTGTGATGTTATTCCGATTAAAATAATTTTTAGACGTTTTGACACAACTTGTTTTTTCAATTTTAAAGAGTCAAGAAAAAACAAAAGATGACTCTAGTCGCCTTCGATTTTTAATGAGCCGGAAGTGACAAGTGCTCAGAGGACCTTTTCCTTTAAGGAGTCTAAAAAGGATAAAAATGGACTTCTCTGGAGATCTAGGTAGAGGGGATTACAAAACCAATCACAAAACTGTAGAATACTTTTTACGGTACGACGGTCAATCTTCCCGAATGTTGTGTTCAGTGCATTGTGATCGATAGGGCGGCAGCCACAGCTTCCTAAGGATAAAGGATGCACCCTATTGTGGTCTCCCAAAATATACTCGACGGTACGTGGGAGTACAAGTCCGTACTATCACTTGCCATCTCAGAGTGGAGGAATCACCCAACCAACAATGAAAACAATAGTTGCCAGGTTTTACGATGCCGGAATATGTCTCTAGCCTAGACCTCTAGATGTTGTGCATTAGGTTCCAAAGCATTGTTAGATTCATTAAATTTATTTTAAGTTGATCTTTCTTAAAAATTTGCCTTTCAGGTCACCACGTGATGTGCATACAATTCCTAAAATGTAGTCCAAGATGATAAACAAACGCTTAATATTCTTTTGACAATGAAAATCCTAGCTACTAAGGGAAGAAAGTTAAGAATCTTTCAGCAAAGAGCACAGAGCACACGCTAAATGCACTGTCCTAAATCAAACCAAGCAGTCAAAATGCAAATGCACATGCATGTATTTTTTTTCAACCTTCTTAATGTATGAATGATGATAAGAAAGCTAAGTGCAAAACTGAATTATTTTCAAATCGACAATACTCAACAAATTTCTTTTCAAAATGAAGTGAAGGTAAGAAAGACACTTTGCGATTTTGAAATGAAAATTTCTTTTCGACACTTTTAAAATTATTAATTCAAATCATATGCAATAGTAACTGTATAATCGAATATCAAGAATAATGGGATTATCTTCTAAAACTGAAAACGACAGCTATGACACTTTCAGATCAAGAAATGACAGTTCGACTATGCTACTTTTTTGCAAAATAGAACTGAAAATGGCGCACAATACATAAAAACACTTACACTTCTTTGCACTATGGAGGTGGAATAATTTAAGGGAAGGGGGTTTTTACAGAAATACACTGACCACAGACAACAAAACTCTTGAATAGGACTGAAAATAGTTAGGAAAAAACCAAATTCTGAAGGTAAAGTTAACCTTCCCTGACCATCGCACCTGTCACACAGTGAATTCAGTATGCAGCACACCCACTGCACTCGGGAAGTGTGACGCATACAGACTACCTTGAAGGCAGGGTGTGATGGTACCAGTGCAAGACTTTGAATGAGTTTTTACTCACAATTTGCAATTCAGTTCAGGGATTTAGGCCAAGTAAGTGATGTTCAGTATATGTAAATCACAGGGGTAGATCTAAGGAGGTTACTAGAGCCACCACTTAGGGAAATTAGACTGTTTGGAGATCGATTGTTTAATTCATAAACAAAACCCGGAGATAGACTAAAGCAACATTGATCTACTTTGCATTTGTATAACAAATGCAGTTCAAAGGCTAGATGGCTTGGCTTCAGGCTCCCTCTGTAAGTTTATAAAAGAAACAAAGATAGGCTAACAAACAATCTAGTCACTCCCCAGTGGAGTCGCCATTTTGTTACCAGGAATAGTGTCCACTCGATGCTGCTATTCCCACTAAGACTGGTAGCTATCTTAGAAATAAACAAGTAAAGTCTACTTTCGTTTTCCTTTATGAAAATAGACAAGAGTGGAACAAAGGAGACCAACCTTAGTCTTGCGCTTTATTTCCTTGTTTGATTCCTCTCCTTCCTGATAGAGCTTCGCCACTTCTTCTTCATCTGCCCAGCTTCAAAGAGCACCTATGGAATCACAACAACATACTACTATCGAAGAACAAAGATCTA
>APFE031239498.1:216886-286888 GCA_000404065.3 Pinus taeda | reverse complement strand
GAGCAGTTTTTAGTGGAGAACTTCGGGGAGATGATGTAATCAGCTGACCTTGTTCCTTTAGGCAGTGAAGCAACACTTTTAGGGACTTAGGAGCCCCCAGTTTATGGACATTTATGATTGGGGTTGAAGTGCCCAAAAATGTCTATAACAATTGGATACCTTCCAAAGATACCAAATCGTGCTCAACCTCAAGAAGTGTGTATTTCTCATTCCTTTTAAGAACCTATTGGGGCATGTGGTTTATAGATAAGGGCTGATGGTAGATCCCATGAAGATTTTAGTGATTCTAAATTTGGAAGCACCATGCAGTTTCAAACAATTGCGTTATACTCTAGGACATATGGGGTACTACAGAAAGTTTATCAAAGGTTACGCCCAGATCACCATGCCGATGGAAAATTTGTTGAAAAAGGATGTCATGTTATGCTGGGATGAAGACTACAGGAAAATTCTAGATATATTGAAGGAAAAGATGGTTACTGTTGAGCCCCAAAATTACTCTTTCCCTAGCAACTCTTCTCATTCCTTTTCTTTGTTTTTCGATAATAAAGATGCATTATCATCACTAATAACTGGTATATACTATCTTGAGGAGGACATTTAGTGATTTACATGTTATGCTTTTTAATGTTTTTCTATTTGAATAAATTTTTGTATATTAGCTATGGAATGCAGCTTATTTTGCGGCTAACTGACTATTCTGCAGCTACCTCCATGCTCTAATAGGTTCTAGGTGTCAGAAGGAAAAGCTAGCAACATGGGCAGCTTTGAGATCATCATGACATGGACCATGTCCTATTCATTCAGCCTAGGTCGACAAAGAAGATGGCATAAGACTCTATTTCGTGGTTAACTAATGCATTTCACAGTGATGGGAATTATTATCCGGAGCAACTACCTATACCTACAGACTGCAACATCCCCCTGTAAAAACGAATCCTATAGTCACCATGTCTTGGATTTATTTCTCTAGCAGCCAAGGAAGAAATTACGTGTATCTATCTTCTACATGTTTTGATGTAGCATGCTTTTCTCTGTAAACAATTATATGATTTTTCCTATAAATACCTGTGTAAGGGACTGAAGAAGTTAGTAATAGTTTTAATGTGAAATCAAAGTTCTAGACTGTGTAATTTTTAGGCGTTTTGTGTCCCTGTTTTAATATGAGAAGACCACATGTTTTTATGAATATCTAAAGGAGTTTTCTTGGAGTTGATTGAGAAAGCATAGCCTAATCAGTTGTAAAGGGCCCCTGCACTGAAGAAGGTTTCATTTTATTTATTTTTCTTCTTTTTGTTAACTATAAATTCATCATTTTCTTTCTAAAACATTGTTTATAATCATTTTCTTACTAACAGTGTTTATAATTTAGAGAAGTTTTCATTAGCTTGATTTCTTCTTATTTCTTATTAGTAGTTTAGAAGATAGAACTAAATAGTGTAATCTTGTTTCTTCAATTAAAAACTAACCTTGTTTTAGGATGAGGGTAGGATTGAAGAATGATAAGGATACGTTGTTGGATAGTTTACTTCTTTCACTATTTCGCTAGTTTAAATTCTCAATAAAACTGATTAGTGTCATATACTGTCTTTTCCATTTCATTTTTAGTTTAAAATACTAACTCATGGTGTTAATTAATGTTTATGGAAAACCCTTCAAGCTTATAATTCATCCTTAACTAAGCGGTTGAAAATTTCATCTATGCAATGAGTTATTTATGCATCTTTGTATTTGCTTTCTCTTACATTAATGAAGTACATAATTACTTAAATTTCATCCCAAGGAGACGTTCTCCAAAAATTGAGAGGCAAAGAAACAAAGTATTTCATTTAGTTTTATTTCTGTAATTGGTTAGACATCAATTGCAAATTTCACTTTCAATTTTAATTCATGATTTCGAAATAATGGTAAAATAAGAATAGAAACTTTGCTTTCATTTCTTTCTTGGATTTGTTTCCATATCTTTCTTAGCTACTTTTCCATTTCTTTCTTAGATCTATTTTCATTTTTAGATTTTGAGCAGTCTTTAAGAAAGTTAGATTTAGTTTTGATAATTTACACTGTAAATCATTGGGAATTAAAAGACCAAAAACCCCCAAAACAACACAAAACATAAAAACAATGAAGTAAGAAGGGTTAGCTAGCACAAAAAGTGCACTACACTTCATCAGTTTACAATACCTGTATTGATAATTTATGTAGAGCAATGTAGGACACTAAATTGACCAGACATTTTTCCGCCGTTGCCGAGGAAGTGTAACTTGGTAGCCTTATCTCTTACATCCAAAAAAAAATGATATGCATAGAGAAAGAGACTCTAGGGGTAGATTTATAGCTAGAGGCAAGAGCTTAATTCCTACAACACCACCTACTCCACCAAGAACAAGAAAAGATACACCTCCATCCCAAACTCATACTCCCAGCCATAGAACTCCTGAAGTTCCTGGAGCAGAAATCCAATCAAAAGAATCTCCTACTTCATCTACCAAGTCAGTCTTAGGGGAGAAAAATATTGAATCTTCAACAACAGGAGTAGCCTTTTTCACCTCCACAAGGGAGCACATTTTAATTGAAGAATTAGGAATACCTGGTAAGGAAGAAGAAGTAGAACCTCTCTCCCATATCCCATTGAGAGAAGAACCAGAGGGGGAGAAAGTAACCTTGCTGGTTGAACCCTATAGTAACCCTGAAGAAACTATAATGGCAGAAGAAGGAGAAGATCGAGAATTCATGCTATTTGGAGGAGGGAGTAGAGGAAGAGGTAGAGGAAATAATGGAGGAGGTAGAGGAAATAGGGAAATAGATAATTCTTTTTGATTCCCCATAGTAGATGAGGAAACAAATGCCACAATGAAAAATATCTCACCTTCTGTCCTCCCAAACTTCCATGGGTTAAAAAGTGACGATCCTGAAACATTTTTATTTGAGCTTGAAGTCTTGTACAAAACCTATGACTATGTAGAAGACTCTCAAAAACATAAGTTGTTCCCTTCAACATTGAAAGGAGCTGATTTAAAGTGGTTCATGGGGTTAGTTACTCAGTCCATTAGAACATGGAATGACATGAAAAAACTTTTTTGGATAAGTATTTGGATTATTTCATACCTACCAATCACAAATATGGAGTGTTAAAAATGATGCAAAGAGTGGATGAAAACTTAGAGGATTTGATTGAGAGATTCAACTATAATTTGAAAAGAGAAAATATGGAAAATTTTGATTAATATACTTTAAAAGCTCTTTTATTGAAAGCCATTAGGGATGAATGGATAGATATCATTAACATGATGGGGAAGGGAGATATCTCTCAACTTAAATTAAGTGATATAGGAGAGTTATGTGTTCATCTCTCAAGAGCGAAATCCAAAACTGGGAAAGGTCCAAGAGATCCTTCTCTTGTTAGAGTAAATATGTCTGCAATTGGATCTGTAAGTAGGCTTGAAATTGGTAATATGCTTAATGAATTTAAAACTAACATTCTAGGGAGTCTTAGATAGAAAATAAACACCCTTAAATTGCAAAACAAGCAGTAAACCGAGGCTAATTCTTTAGCCATTTTTTGTCCAAAATGCAGAAAAAAACATGCTCTAAGAGAATGTCCTTTGGATGCAAAAGTTGTAAAAACTTGTATGATTTTCTTAGAAAGCCATGAGACCAAGCGTTGTCCTTCAATTCCAGATCTTAAGGCTATCTTTTAAGAGGAAACAATCCCAAATTCTACAGAACCTCTTTGTTTTGTTGCTAGAAAACCTTGGCAGGGGCCACAAAATCATGGATTTAACAATCAAATGTATCTTCAGCCCCCACCAAATTGGAATTCTTGGCAGCAACCTTGGCCTCAATCTTGGACTGAACCTCAATCTCAATCTCAATCGTGGGTGCAAGGAGTACAAAATCCTTATCAGATATTTTCTAAATATTACAAATATCCTCCATCATATCAGAATTATCCTCCCCGACACATTCCACAACAAAATTAGCAGCCACAACTTCAAAATTTTAACCCTCAACTTTCATTACCATTTCCACAAAAAACTCCACAACAAAACCAAAATCCCCAACTTTTACTGCCATTTCAGCAGAAACTAAATTAGCTACCTACCCAACCATTACCAAACCCCAGCAATAAAAATCCTTAAAATGATTACATGGTAGAAGGAAAATAATTTCCAACTTATATTATCACTCCTCTAGATCTTAATGATGTTCAATTAAGATCTGGTAGGATAATAGGAAAGGAAATACCTTCTGTAGTTATTCAAGAACAAGATAATTTTGAAGAAGGTTCTCTAAAGGTCAATAAGAGTTTTGAGGGAACATATCTCCAAAACCAAAACATTGAAAAAAAAAAAAAAGAATCAGTGAACACAAATGCTATCATTGAGCAACCAACATCTACTTCTACACCTCCTTTTCCTAAAAGATTACAAATTGATAGAGGAGTAGAAAAGAAGATTATGTTGCATAATTATGATCCTCTAGATGAATTGAAGAATGTCTGTATCAAAATCCCTTTGCTACAAGCCATTAAAGAAATTCCAATTCTAGCCAAAACAATAAAGGAGTTGAGTATAAAGGAAACAGGAAGAAAAACAAAGGAAATAAAAAGAATTCACCTGGTAGGAAAAATAGCAAACACAATGATGGGAAAAATTGCCATACAAAAATATGTGGATCTAGGAAGTCCAATTGTGAAAACACATATCTATGGAGTTGAAATTCCAAATACATTGATTGACTTAGAGACAAGAATAAACATCATGAGCAAACAAACTATGGAGCAACTCAAGCTTCCTAATATTCTTTATACACCTACCTTACTGCAACTAGCAGATAGATCAGTAATCAAACCAGATGGAGTGTTGAAGATATTTCACTATCCTTAGATTCTCGGGAATATCCTGTTGATTTCATGATCCTAACTCCCAAGAACAATCTAGGATGACATCTGCTCATATTAGGAAGACCTTCACTGGCCACAGCTGATACTTTTATTAGCTTTAGATCTAGTGACATGTATATTTCTGATGGTAATTCAGCAAAAAAATTTACTCTATATCCTCTAGCGAAAGAAATCATGGAAATATATCACAAAGAATGGATTGATGATGAAGATGATATTCAACCTCTCTTTACTATTTCAGATATTAGTGAAGATAGTCAAATTTTAAATACATTGGAAAATTTTGAATCATCTTCACAATATGACCATGAGAATTTTCAAGAAAAATTTACTGTTGAATATTTGTCATCTAGGCAGATGTCTCTCTATTCGATGGAAGAGTTTGGTAGCTCTACAATTGAAATTTTTCCAAGTAGGATAAACAAAAACTTGGAGAAACTACAACAAGAAGAGCTAATCAAAACATTACAAAAACATTCTGCTACATATGCATGGGAATATATTAACATGAAAGGAATTAATCCTAAGAATTGTATCCACCACATCTACATTGAGGAAAATTTTAGACCTATTAGACAACCTCAGAGAAGGATGAATCCGAATCTTAGAGAGATTGTGAAAGAAGAGCTCCAAAAATCACTGAATGTAAACTTCATTTACCAAATTTCAGATAGCCGATGGGTGTCTCCTTTGGTAATTGTGCCTAAAAGGAATGGTAAATGGAGGGTAAGCATTGATTATCGAGAACTCAATAAAGCAACCCTTAAAGATCATTTTCCTTTGCCTCTAATAGATCAAGTGTTAGATACATTAGCAGGTAAGAAGTATTTCTCATTTTTGGATGGTTTTAGTGGTTATAATCAAACTCAGGTAGCACTTGAAGATAAAGATAAAACCACATTTACTTGTCCATGGAGAACATATGCCTATCGAGTACTTCCTTTTAGGTTATGCAATGAACCTACAACATTCCAAAGAGCAGTACTAGGGATTTTTTCTGATCTAGTACATGATTGTGTAGAGGTATATATGGATGATTTTACAGTCTATGGGAATACATTTGAAGAAGCTTTGGGGAATTTGGAAAAATATATTAAAAGATATTAAAGAGGCAAACCTTTCACTAAGCCATGAAAAATGTTTTATGATGTTTACAGAAGGTATTGATTTAGGACATCACATTTCAGGAGATGGGATTAAAGTTGACAAACCTAAAGTTGAAGTCATCTCTAAATTATCAATTCCAAATTGCAAAAAGGATGTTAGAAGTTTTCTAGGGTTTACAGGATATTGTAGAAGGTTTATAGAAAATTTCACTAAAATATCATCCCCTCTCTTCAAATTTCTTACCAATATTGTGAATTCAATTGGAATTCTGATTGCTAGTTGGCATTTGAAACCTTAAAAACAAAACTTTCTGAAGCACCCATTTTAAGAGGTCCAAATTGGAAACTCGCTTTCCATATTTCAACAAATGCTTCAAATACAGCTCTGGGAACTGTATTCGAACAAAAATATTTTATTCCTTATGCCATTTTCTGTACAAGTAAGAATTTGACTCCCACTAAGTTAAATTATACTGTGACTGAAAAGGAATTTTTAGCTGTTGTTCATGCAATTTACAAGTTCAGACACTATATAGTAGGCTATGAAACCTATGTTCATACAGATCACTCTACAATTAGATATTTAATGAATAAACCTATTAGTAATGGCAGAGTTACAAGATGTCTTTTACTTTTGGAAGAATTCAACATTACTGTGCTAGATAGACTTGCAAAACAAAACACAGTTGTTGATTTCTTGTCCAAGATTCAAAATATCAAAGAAGATTCTCCAGTTGAAGATAAGTTTCCTGATGAATATATTTTTGCAGTAACTACTCAAACTCCTTGGTTTGCAGATATTTAGTCACATAAAAGTTACCTTCACATTTTTTTCTTAGAGAGAAAAGAAAAATTATTCAGGTAAGTGCACGATATCCATGGATCACTAACGAATTGTATAAAACAGGCCCAGATCATATGATTAGAAGGTTTGTCATGGAAGATGAAATGCCCAAGATTCTTAAGGTATGTCATGATGAGCCATGTGGTGGACACTTTACTGATAAGAGGATAGCCTATAAAATCCTTTCTTTAGGATATTATTGGCCATCCATCTTCAATGATGCTAAAGAATATGTCAGGAGATCTCACAGCTGCCAAAGGGTAGGGAAACCTACTCCCTCAAATTAAATACCATTAGTAATTCAGGTACGCATCGAACCTTTTGAAAAGTGGGCCTTAGATTTTATTGGGCCAATTAGTCCTCCATCTAAGCAGAAGAAGTATATATTGGCATGCACTGATTATGTCACTAAATGGGTAGAAGCTAAAGCATTACTTGTTGCTAATGAAAAATCTGTAGTGAATTTTCTTTTTGAGGGCATCTTTACTTGTTTTGGTGTTCCAAGAGAAATTGTGATAGACCAAGTATCTAAATTTACATCTAACATGGTGGAAGGGCTTGTGGAAGAATACAAGATCAAACATAGGAAATCCACTCCTTATCATCCTCAAGCAAATGGCCAAGTGGAATCTACAAATAAAGTGATTGAAGGAATACTCACCAAGACTGTGCATCTACATAGAAGAGATTGGGTGGAAAGGCTTCCTGAAGCCTTGTGGGCCTATAGAACTACATTGAGGACCACAACGAGACATAAACCCTATGAAATTGTTTATGGGAAACAAGTCCTATTCTCTATAGAGTTCCAAATTACAACTTTCAAGATGGCAGTCCAACTGGGACTAGATTTATTAGAGGCACAAAAGCATAGGATGGAGAAATTAAATGAACTTGTTGAAATTAGGAAAGAGGTAGTACAAAGGACTAGTATAGTCCAACAATAGAGGGCTAAATGGAATGACAAATATATCAAGGACGAGAGGTTTCACATTGGAGACTGGGCGCTATTGTTTAATTCATAGTTTAAATATTTTCAAGGGAAGTTTCAAACTCATTGACTTGGGCCATATGAGATTGAAAAACTCTTTAGTAATGGAGGAGTGAGAATAAGAACAATAGATGAAAGTAAAACTCCTTTTCTTGTGAATGGACATAGATTAAAGATATATTAGAAACCAATCTCAAAAGAAGAGTTCATTAAGATTTTCGAAGACAATTCTGAAATGAAGCTAGTGAAGAAGAATTCTTCTTCTCCACTAACATAATATTTATTTTCCTAGAAAAAAAAGAAATAAAGAAAATAAAAGAAAAGAAAGAATTGTATAAGGTTGAAAACCAATCATTGATTGGCATACTTATACAGAAAGTACAGGGTGAAAATCAGATATTTCTGACACCCTGTATTTTCCATTTTCTTTCTGTAATAAGTAGTGACAAAATGCTACAAGCACTCTGCAGTTTAGATTCCACAAATTCATCATCTCATCTCACCTCACTCCATTTTATTTTTGCAGATTCACTTCATCTCATTGTCATATTTCATCAATAAATTTTTCAAATTTTCCTTTTACAGCTTTCATTCCATTTTCATTCCATTTGCATTCATTGATCATCTTATCTTACATCTCATTTTGTTTCACTTACGTAGCCACTTCCGTTTCATTCATGATCCATAAGCCATATTTCACTTTCTTATTCATGTTCTATAGCTAATTATGTTTTGCAGCTACAATTTGTTTATCAGTTCAGACACAAGTGTAGAGCTCATAATAAAATCATGTATGCAGGGAAATTGATTTTTGAAGGCCAGCCATGCTCAAGCTACGTGTGGATCAAAATAAAAAAAATAGCAAGTGAAAGGTAAAGGTCACAAAAGTAAATGCAAAAATTTATCTCAAAAAGCAACTTGAAAACATAAGTTTGTATAATCACATGTCTCCTTAATCGACCATCATTTCATTTGGCCGCCACTATATATCCGCCATATCTTCCTTCTTTAATGAAAAATGGTCTCAATGATTATTTCATAACAAATCTTCGCTTCAAACTACATAACCTGTACTCAAATGGTCATCCACAACTCCACCTGTTAACGGTCAAGATGACGATGTGACGTACCTATCTATAACTCTCTAAACACTTACAGTCTATTTATTACATGAAAACTCTTAAGTTTATCTCACTTATAGCATGCATTAATTCTATCACATAGTCAGTAGTCATTCCATTTTTCATATACACATAGTCTTTCCATTTTCATATATACGCAGTCATTCCATTTCCATACACACAGTCATTCCATTTCTTGAATAACACTCATTTTATAGATAGTAAGAGTAATTTTGAAGCATAACCGAAAGTAGGGGATATCGAGCTTATTGTCAGGATAGAGCCCATAGGGGTAAAGTATATGGAGGGGTATCCATAGCTTAAAGGGATTCTACAGAAGGTCAAATGGTTAAATTTTATTGATAAATTTGATAGCTACCACAGGGAAATTACAAAGTCTTTTGCAAGGTCATTTGATGGCACAAAAGTGGAGGTAGGAGATATTAAATTTGCAGTCACATAATCCTTCATAGTAGAAGAAACAGAGCTGCCGAGACAAGGAGAAAGATGGTTTAAAAACAAGGAATTTCATGGTGAATAATGGAAAGTGATCCTTATAAACCCAGGTATGGATATTACAATATCTAGGAAGGGAATTCCTACTTTAGCACTCAAGAACAAATGGGGTAA
Organism: Pinus taeda; assembly: GCA_000404065.3. Taxonomy (NCBI): domain Eukaryota; kingdom Viridiplantae; phylum Streptophyta; class Pinopsida; order Pinales; family Pinaceae; genus Pinus; species Pinus taeda. The sequence goes on along the minus strand of APFE031239498.1, from coordinate 277,296 downwards.
TATGCTATTGATATTGCAAAAATTCATTACATGTGAAGGAAGATTTGGGTTTATGTATGTTTAACATATACACTTATTAATGAATTTTTTATAAAATGGAACCATCAACCTTCCCTTATTCCTTCTAAATAGTCTAAGAAGGATGGATACAAATGTATAAAAGAAAATTGAATCCATAGACACAATTATGTATCATCATGGATTAGTGAAAATACCAGTTGAATTCCATTTGAAAAGCATAGGGGATACTTGAGAATATTTCTTGGTAAGAATTTTTTCTAGGATCCTCTAGAGTCACTTGAGGAGAGTCATGTTAAGAAAAGAAGGATGAGAAAGATCAACATTAACCTTCAAAAAAATCTGGAACTTCCTCACAAAAGAATGATGCAGAGACAACTTATAAACCAAAGGTTAGAAAGAAAACTAAACAAAAAGGAAAAATGAAAGAGAGAGTTGAAGAAATCAATGAAGACATTCCTGAACCTTCATCACCACAAGAAGATGAACAGTTACTCTTTGAAATACTGACAGGTATTAGGGAGAAAATCAAGAAGAAGAGGGAGATATGGAAGAGGAAGAAGGACACAAGAGAAAAAACCATAAGATTCCAAAACTTGAGAACGAGCTCTAGAATCTGAGGTAAGGTGAGGAAGGTAACATCAAAAGGAGACGAATTCATAAACTTAGAAGAAGAAACCCCATTTCAATCTCTTGATAGTATTCCACCTAAGCGTAGTCCACAAAACTCTCCTCCACAAAATTTTGAAGGGAGCCCAAGCAGAGGTTCTTCCGGCATAGATCCAGTACAACAACAAGTCTATGACTCATAGAGTCATTAGAGATGAACAATACCTTAATGGATCCAAGATCCTCAACCAATCCAGAGCAGCCTATAAATCCACAAGAACCTCTAACTAGCTCTCTCAAACAAGAAATCTTTGAGTTAGAGATCTTGAATAGCATATTCAAAAAGAAAATCAAAACTTTGAGGGAATAGAACAAGCTGGATAAAGCCATTCATGACAACAGAATGTTGCACCTAGGATTGTGGTACAATAAAAATAGCAAGCTAAAGAGGAAAAATAGGAATTTGAGCAGAACACTTATCAACATCAAATGCAAACTTCTTATGAAGAAGCCCATGATGGCAATTAGTGCAAGTAGATGTAAGAAAAGGAAGTTGGATGTGTTGGAAAAAGTGTCAGAACAGATGCAATAGGAGAAATAAGTTTAAATTTTTGAAAATTGCATGGGGACATGCAATGATTTTGCAGTGCAGGTATGCTGAACCTCAAAATTACTGTTTCCCTAACAACTCTTCTCATTCCTTTTCTTTGCTTTTCCGTAAGAATGATGCATTCTCATCACTAGTAACTGGTATATACTATCTTGAGGACAACATTTAGTGCTTTACATGTTATGATTTTTATTTTTTGCTATTTGAATAAATTTTTGTATATTAGCTATGGAACACAACCTATTCTATAGCTAACTGACTGTTTCGTAGCTACCTCCATGCTCTAACAGGTTCCAGGGGTCAGAAGGAGAAACTAGCCACATGGGAAACTTTGAAATCATCATGACATGGGCCCTGTCCTATTCATTCAACCCAGGTCGACAAGGAAGATGGCATAAGACTACGGTCAATGGATAAGTCAAACACAAAGAGACCGAGGGTAACAAGACTCTATTTCATGGTTAATTAATGTGTTTCACAGTGATCGGAAGCATTATCCAGAGCAAATACCTATACCTACAGACTCCAACATCCACCTATACAAACGAATCCAACAGCCAATAGCCGAGGAATAAATTCCGCGTATCTATCTTCTACGTGTTTGGTTGTAGCATGCTTTTCTCCAAAAACAACTATATGATTTTAATTATAAATACCTGTGTAAGGGACTGAAGAAGTTAGTAATAGTTTTAATGTGAAATCGAAGTTCTAGACTCTGAAATTTTTGGGCATTTTGTGTCCCTGTTTTAATATGAGAAGACCTCATGTTTTTATGAATATATGTAGGAGTTTTCTTGGAGTTGATTGAGCAAGAATAGCCTAATCAGTTGCAAAGGGTCCCTGCACTGAAGAAGGTTTCATTTTATTTATTTTTCTTCTTTTTGTTAACTTTAAATTCATCATCTTCTTTCTAAAATAGTGTTTATAATCATTTTCTTACTAACAGTGTTTATAATGCAATTTCTATTATTTTCTTACTAACAGTGTTTATAATTTAGAGAAGTTTCCATTAGCTTGATTTCTTTTTATTTCTTATTAGTAGTTTAGAAGATAGAACCCAATGGTGTAATCTTGTTTCTTAATTAAAAACTAACCATGTTTCAGGATGACAGTAGGATTGAAGAATGATAAGGATACATTGTTGGATAATTTACTTCATTCACTGTTTCTCTAGTTTAAATTCTCAATTAAACTGATCAGTGTCATTTACAGCCTTTGCCATTTCATTTTTAGTTTAAAATACTAACTCATGGTGTTAATGAATGTTTATGGAAAACCCTTCAAGCTGATAGTTGATCCTTAACTATGTGGTTGAGCATTGCATCTACGCAATGAGTTATTTCTGCATCCTTGTATTTGTTTTCTCTTAGATTAATGAAGTACATAATTACTTCAATGTCATCCCAAGGAGATGTTCTCCAAAAATTGAGAGGCAGAGTAACCAAGTATTTCATTTAGTTTTATTTCTGTAATTAGTTAGACATCAATTGCAAATTTCACTTTCAGTTTTAATTCATGATTTGGGAATAATGGTAAAATAAGAATAGAAACTTTGTTTTCATTTCTTTCTTGGCTTTGTTTCCATATCTTTCTTAGCTCTGTTTTCCTTTCTTTCTTAGCTCTATTTTCATTTTTAGATTTTGAGCAGTCTTTAAGAAAGTTAGATTTAGTTTTGATAATTTACATTGTAAATCATTAGGGATTAAAAGACCAAAAATCCCCAAAACAACATAAAACATAAAAACAACGAAGTAAGAAGGGTTAGTTAGCACAAACAATGCACTACACTTCATCAATTTACAATACCTGGATTGATAATTTATGTAGAGTAATTTAGGACACTAAATTTACCAGACGGTTATTGCGCCAATTCTTGTCTTCCCAAATTGGAAGAAAGAGTTTCATGTTCACGTTGACACATCATGCATCACGCTGGGGGCAATACTAACAAAGGATGGGGGGGAGGGCTTGGATGACCCTATCACATTCGCGAGTTGCATTTTATCTAAAGAATAAAAGAACTATTAGACCACTGAACACAAGGGACTGGCCATGGTGTATGTGCTCCAGAAGTATTGACACTACTTGCTGGAGGTAACTTTAAGATGTATACATATCATTCTGTGCTCAATTACTTGGGGAATAAGCTTGTGTTAGGGTGGTGCATATGCAGGTGGCTTTTATTATTCCAAGAATATGATTTTGAAGTTATTGTGAAGCCTGGACGATTGAACGAGGGACAAGATCGCTTCTCGAACATTTAGACAGCGGAGGAACCTACTAGTTTGGAGGAGGGACTACCTGATGCAAAACTTTTTGCTGTGTGCATAGCGGATCGACTTTTTGAAGATATAATTAACTTTTTAAAAACTAGAACTACGCCAACAAGGTACTCTTCTAAAAGAGGAAGGAACTAGTGGTGTGTGCGGTAGATTTATCTGTCATTACAGGGCATCTATACAAGATGGGGAATGATGAGATCCTGTGAAGGTATGTACCTCATTTTGAATGAAGCAACATCCTCGCAGATGCTCATGGGGGTTCTGCAGGAAGACATTATACATGGGGCAACCACGCAGAAGATTCTTGGCATAGGGTTGTGGTGGCCAACCCTTCATTAGGATTCAAAAGCACATTGCAAGGAATGTGATGTATTTCAAATAACAGGTAAACCATTACGAAGGGACGAGATGCCTTTGAATCCACAAGTGACGTTACAACCCTTCAAAAAGTGGGGAATCGACTTTGTAGGACCTATCAAACCTTAAGGAAAGACAGGTGCGAGATATATTATCACTACGATAGAGTACTTGACTCACTGGGAAGAATTACAATTGGTAAAGGATTGCATGGCTACGATGGTTGCAAAGTTTTTGTTTGAGAATGTACTAACGCGATTCAGCTGTCTGAAGATCTTGATGAGCGATAGCGGTACACATTTCCTAAATGAGATGATTAGCACCCTGATGATAGAGTTTCAGGTGTATCATTAGAAAAGCACACCATATCACCCAAAGGCTAGTGAGACAATACAGGCATTTAACAAAGTACTGGAGACCGCGCTGACCAAAGTATGCAATGCACAACAAAGTGATTGGGACCTATGCGTACCTGCAGTATTAGGGGCTTATAGGACAACATGCAAGAGACTAATGGGATAAAAACCTTTTAGGCTTGTCTATGGAGTATAATATGTAATGCCTATGGAATACATCATTCCTAGTCTACACATAACAGCGCTCCCAGGTATGGCATACCACAGAGCCCTGGAGGAGAGGCTCATGCAGTTGGAGGAGCTCGAAGAAAAATGGTTTTTGGATGGATTCCACTAACAAGTAAAAAGAAACGTGAAAAGGGTTGGCACAATTGACATATGAAGACATTGCACACTTTTAAGGTGAATGATTTGGTGTTGTTATATGATAGTAAGTTTGATAAATTCCCAAGGAAGCTCATAATGCATTGTCAGGGAATGTATGTTATTAAGTAGGTCACAGATGGTGTTGGGTGCAATTGGTAAAGTTAAATGGAGAAGTCTTCCCAGGAAAAGTAAATGGTAGTCGTTTGAAGCAATACACAGGTGGCTCGACCATCTGACTAACCGATGGAAGCATAGCCTTAGTACTCTAGGTAGTTGAAAGGAGGCACGAGACTATAAACTACTTTTCCTAGGAGCTATGCGATGTGAGGATTGCACATAGTAGTGAAGTTTCCCAGGCTCACTATTCACAATGTGATGCTTGGCTTGAGAACAAATGGAGTGAGTGGCAGGCATTTAAGGCAAACTTTACGGGCTAGATTTTTGAAAATCTGCTGCCAATTGAGCATTAATGGAATGAATGTGGGGGGAACGATCGAATTCAAATTAAAAAAGCCTATAAATTGCAAAGGGATATCCAACAAAAAAAACTTGGAAAATTGAGAACTAAGCTGTTGCCTGCCCAGACACTCATGAATCCAGACTTGTTCGATCTTTTGTATGTGAAGTCATTGTTTGAGTACTTACTTGAGCTGTTGAGAGAATTGTGGAATAACAATATGGTAGCACCTGAGGAAGCCATAGGTATTGGAGTAATAACTGTCGAGGAAGCGCGCAGGCCATGATAGAAATGGAAGCCCCAGAAAGTGTCGAGATAGTCGCAGAAATCCCTAAATCACTGCATACGCCAAGACCCAAGAAAGACAAGTAGCCTATGGTACTGGTGCATGTGTCCCCTAGGAATCCATTAAGAACTAAGCTTACCATGGAAGAAAAGGGGAAGGTGATCAATTTGGAGGCCAATGGGGAGGAAGAATTCAAAAAAATCCTAGTAGAGGAGCAGGTGGATGTAGAAATGGAGGTGGAAACCTAGAGTGCAGACCCTTTGACTAGGTTGCCTGCATATGTTCGGGGAAAGAAAAGGTGCCCGAAGACCTAAATGAGAGTAAGAGCTCTCTGCAGACTTCACTGCTCCTCGATGATATCATTCTCGAAGGACTGCACTTGGGGCGAGTGCCTGTACTAAAATTTGAAGACTCGGATCTCATTGACCATGAGAAGTTCCCACATTTGGCACTCGCATAACTAATGCGCCAAACGAAAAACACACCAACTAGAGTCATAGAGTTGGAGCCACCCTAGTGGTTGAGTGGTGTAGAAAAGGTAGGACTATTAAACCTGCACTGGGTACCGCATTACCATCACCCCCTAGTGACTATTGTTGTCATTAGGCAGCTGCTTTACCTGGTGCATGATGGGTGCTTATGGCTAGAAGAGCCCATCCCCATCATAGCCCACATAATTCATGGAATTACCCAACTCCCTTGCAAAGGGGAGGATCCAACAAATATCTTGGAGGGAAAAGTGATTACTTGGCCATCGCGGAGGCTGTGAAGAAGAAGTTTAAGCTAGAGAAGAATAAGTGAGGGTACACAATTTCCAGCATCAACAACTCTATGGTCAATGTCGCGACATAGATATTGGCAGGAAAGGTTATGCGGAAGTGTCGAAAGGATGACATACCCGTGCCGGTGGTGGCACTTGTCGTGCAATGGACAGAAGGGGTCCAGTTTAACTGGGCAAACTACTTATGTCGTGAGTTCCTTGAGAACCGTCGTGAGGCACAAGAGTACGTAAAAACTTTACACTATGCATGGTTTTTGTTGTTTATAGTGATGGTGGCATGGGAATTGCTCGAGGATAGCCTGTTCCCAATGATTGTGCAGAACCTTTTGGATGTAGCAAAGTACGCTTCACTCTGGGAAACCAAAGACACACAGAGAATAAGAGACAACAAAATATTCTCGGTGTTCATGGAGATGAACATCAAAATGGGGATTAATCGCAAATCCTGGTTATCTCCCACAGTCTATAACAGTCTGCAGAGCTTTGCAGAGTTCAAGGTAGATTTCCATCATGTTTACATCAAGGCACAGAAGGACCTCGTGAAGACATGGCACGAGCTACCCTACCTGACGATAAATGACATCATCTTCACAGTCCTTGAGTTGTGGTAGCCAGAGTGGTGTGCTCCAGCCAGCTCCATGGTGGAAGTAGAGAAGTCCGTTGTGTAGTGGAAAAAGGAAGAGGTGAAAATGTAGATGGCGTAGCTAATAGGGAGGCATAGGAATGAAGCAACAACAACTAAGGCCTAGGCAACATGAGATGTTGTGAAGGTTGCGGAAGATCAATAGAAGGCAGCTGAGGAAGAGCGTGGGGGAGAAAAGTCGCCTTTACCCAAACAAGAAACAGATACAGAGCAAGATGGCGCAGACCAGTAGACAGTTTCCACAAAGCTGCGACAATAGCACCCAAGAGAGTAGGTAGGGCCACGAAAGAAGTTGAAGGCTTCGAAAGCTTCATTTGACTAGATCACCCTCACTGAGGGGGATCTATACGAAATTAGGGAGATGGTGAAGGACATCACCGTGAAGACCCTCTAGCCGTTCGAGGAGGAACTCCAGATGGTGTTGGGGGTCCTTCGGGCATAGATACAAGAATTGTAGGTGCACACTCCACAGGCTGGCACTATGTCATCTAGCCTCGTAGTAGGCAGATCCGCGGCCGAGGAAATGCTACGCACCCAAATGACCAACACCATAGTGCTACCAGATGGAGCACTCATTATAGAAAATGAGGCTGACAGGCCTATGGTCAACAGGTTGAAGCGAATTGAGCTAAAAATGGCTGCGGTCCCTCAAGAGACACATTATGTTTTGTAGGATGGAGTTAATGTAGAACTATGAGCCAGGGAGACCTGTGTGCTCCAGGTCATGAGCGAGTAATGCATCAACATTAACTAGTTGAGTCTACAATGCGACAAGGTAGTGGCACAAAACTATAGCTAGTGCAGGTGGTCCTGGGGGTAGCGGTCCCCTAGTGGGGGTTCGGGGGCAGCGCCCCTGAAGCTAAAAATATATGTAAAATTGCCTTGTAAAAGTCTAGTAATTTCTAGTCAATCTGGGCCGTTCATTAGGCGGATGATCTGACGGTAGAAGTTATGTCTAATTTACGGTTTTTTCCCTAGAAGGCAACCCCTCACTATATATGAGGGAATTGTATTGTGTCTATGTAGATCTGTATTCTGAGTGAGGAAAAGAGAGGAGATTGAGAGTGAAGAGGGAGTTATAATGGATCTCTTTTAGGTTGTATCTCTTCAGTTTGTTGGATAATATAATAAAATAAGGACTGGTTGTTTCTCCGTGGATGTAGCCCAAACTGGGTGGATGACATATATCTGTGTCTCTCTTGTTTCATGCATTTTCTGTGTTTATATTTCTACAATATGTTATGTGTTCCATTGCTCTGTAATATATAATTTTGTAATAATGGTGAAGTGTAAGAAAGAATTGGTATGCAAGTTAAAAAAGTATCTGTATGGATTAAAACACTAACCAAGCATGTGGTATTAGAAATTTGATACATTTATATGGGGACTTAGCTTCCTCAGAAGCAAAGAAGATTTGTGACCGTGTTATTTATCTGTCTTATATGTGGACGATATGTTTCTCATTAGAAATGCCAAAAAAATTATCCAGGATTTGAAGATCCAATTTTCCTCCAAATTCAACATGAAATATCTTGGTGCTACAAGCTATATTTTGGGCGTGAACATTAAATGATATTGGGAAAAGAGGAAGCTCTGGTTAATGTAGAGGAAGTATGTCAAGACAATATTGTAGAGGTTTAATATGAAGGATAGTAAACTGGTGAAGGTTCCTATTCTTGTGGGTGTAAAGTTATCTACTGAACAATGTCCCAAGACATAAGAAGAGGAAGAGGACATGTCCCATGTTCCATAAGAAAGTGGAGTCGATAGTCTGATGTATGAAATGGTATATACTGGACTCGACATTGCACATGCGGTGGGAGTATTGAGCAGGTTTATGTCAAAACCAGGGAAGGACCACTAGAGAATAGTGAAGCGATTTTCTAGGTATTGACATGGCACTAATGATTATAGTTTGTGATACCAAGGATGACCATGATTGGACAACGTTTTGGACATTCATGGCTTTGTTGATGTAGAATGGGCTGTAGATCTAGATAAGAAAATATCTACAAGTGGATATGTGTTTAACCTATTTGGAGGTGTGATCAGTTGGATGAGTAAGAGACAGTTTGTAGTAGCACTTTCAACTACAGAGTTAGAATACATGGTAGCCACTCATGCAAGCAAGGAAACAATTTGATTGTAGAGATTGTGTTCAAGTATGGGGTTAGTACAACGAGCTATAAGAATATACTGTGATAGCAAAAGTGTAATTTTCTTGGAAAATAATACTGCTTAACATTCAAATACAAAGAACATTGATGTTCAGTATCACTTTGTGAGGGATATGGTTGAGAAAAAAAACATGTTGTTAGTAAAGTTGGCCACTTTGGAGAACACTGCAGATGCATTGACAAATTCTATGACCACTGAGAAATTCTCTTGGTGTAGAGAAAAATGGGTGTTGCAAGCCTAGATTAATGAATAAGCTCTCTTGTGGCTCCCTATGGAAAGAAAACAACAAGTGGGAGAATGTTGGGTGTGTGCTATATTTTTTCCATGAATACCCAATGCGTGGGGGACGGTATCCCCGCTTGTATGTTGCATTGAGTGCAATAGGGGCAGCTGCCCTCCCTGTTGGGGGTATGCAGAATTTTGTTATGGACCCTATATTATGTGGGCAGACCTACCTATGATTTTGTACATGGATTTCACACATAGTTTTGGCATGCTAGTTTTTTGTCCATGGTATTTTGTAGATCCGGTCAAGAAAACTACAATTATAGTCTAATCCAAAGTTAATGGATTCGGGTTTATGGAGGCTTCGACATGTATATATATGTATTGTAACATTGAAAGGAATATAATGAAAAATCAATATGGTAGTCTTATTTTTTGGGATCAATGGGACAATCTCTGTCTATATATGTTTTATGTTTTATGTTTTATGCTCTCGCCATTATTTATTTTCTGGTTTTAGAATTCATATGCAAGTAATTTATGTACCAGGTTAAAACCTACATAATTTATTAAATATCTATTTAATAATTATTTTTGACCCATTTGATCATTTCAATTTGAAATTATTAAATAAACTCATTTTATTTATTAATTACTTCACCCACTTTTATCAATTAACTCAAAAAATCATTACTTTTGTTGTTAGTTAACTAAACCAATATTATTGACAATTCCTTTAATCTTTTCATCTACCAAAAATAATGAAATATTCATAATAGTTATATCCTGATTTGGTCCAACAATTTTTATTTTTTTGCCATATCAAGGCTAATCCATAATTTTATTATTATTATAGAGTTTTTTTTCTACTCTCTTCACCATGACTATTTTCATCATTATTTTGATCTTGTGAATTTTGAACTCTCCATTTGAGTTCCACACTAAAATTTTCCCCAAAAATTATTAGAAAGATGAAATCCATATATAATCATAGAAAAGGAAGAAAACAACCCTTCTAGAGAGGAGAACATGGTGACCCTTGGTCAACCATATTTCCTCCTCAGATGTAACTATTTTATTTGAGTAAACAACTTTTCCATTGGATGTCGTTTTGTATTGTCTTTTATATTTTTCATATTTTTATTACTATTACATTTTTTTATGTCTATTTTTTGGCGAATATGGTGCATATATATTTGAGATTACCATTTAGGTTTTATATCTCATCTTTATTGTTATACTAGTCTAAATCACAATAGGAGGGATTTTGGCTAGTATTTTGGCAAATTTCTACCTATTGGGGATCTCAAGAAAAGTCATCCCTTGCAGTTTTTCTATGCATTAATTCCTTTTTCTATCTTTTTAATTTTCTTTTAGCGGCCATTTCCTTGAAGAAACTATTATTTTTTATTTTTGTGTATGTCTTATAGGTTACAAGTACCAACTAATAAGGTGATGTCCACATCTGCATAAATTGTAGGACCAAGAGTGGAGGAGAAGCAACACATTCTTTTGGGGATAAAGTGAGTTGTGGAGCATAGGTTTTGGCCCATTATTTGCACTACAATGTAGTTTCAGGTGCCTTTTCTATCATATACAGTTTGTTTTGTTCTCTGCGTGTTTTCTTATCTTTTTTATTTCTCTGTTATTTTTAGGGTTTTGAATACTCCCATATATAGAGTTTATAATAGATCTTTATATTTTCATTATCCTAATCCTTTGATGAAAGAAACAAGCCCTTCGAGGGTTTTTAGTAAATTTTTAATTAATAAAGGGTTGGATTTTTAATTGGGAGTTTGTTGTATTGGGATTAAAATGTTTGTTTCAATACAATCTCATACAAATATGAATGTTTCTTTCTTACTAGGGTTTGAAGCTCAAATTTTTTCCCCTTTATTTACATAATTTATTTCATCACCATTTATCTCTTTTAAACCTTCTTGGTGGTAGATTTGTTTATGGGATTCCTCAGATCTAAAACCTTTGTTTCTCTATTGGTGTTTATGTAGTAAATTTGTTGATTGATAGTAGGTAATTTTCCATTATATTATTGATCCACTTACATCCATACAAATAGTCTTTTTTCCACTTGTAGAGAGTCTCCCATCTGGATTCATTAAGTCTCCATTCAAGAGAGAAATAGGTTGTTGTTAATAACATTTTACTTCCTAATAATTTACAACAAGTGTTTTATAGTTTTCTGCAATTCATTTCTATTTTTGTTTTATGCAACATCATTTAGTTATATGCAAGTAGTATCATCATAATCACACACACAAATGTATACACCATTAAGTGAACAACATTTGGTTCAAATCACCAAGCCAAGGCCCTAAGATTAACCAATAAATCAACTCACACAAAATAACCCCACTTGAACACTAGAAAATAAACTATTATCTAGGTTAGGATTAGTGAAGTAGGAATTGAAATAACACCCATCTATCACTTTACATTGAAATATAGTTGGTTTACATACTAAGGAACTTAAAATCCTTGAGATTCTAGGGGTCCATAGCCAATACAAAGTAGAAAGTTGTGAAGGGGGTAAGGCTTAGACTGAGGTTATTAGTTGTTCCCCTTGAGGCTTCCAACTACTAGTCAGGAATCTAGCTCTAATGTTGACACATAAAAGCTGAGACTCACACAACCCCATTAGAAAAAGGTAACCTTAGTGGCTAGTCATTGTAGGTTAAAACCTCCTATAGGCAGTGGTTGTGGGAAGGAAAAATAGTTCTTCATACCTTCACTCAACCTTTCTTCTAGCCTTGACCATCTACCATATATGTCTTTTGCAGGGCCATCTAAAATGTAGCCTAGGGAATGTTTGAGTTGTAGTCCATATTTTAGGATGGATCCTTTTTCCTTTTATAGGATGAAAATGTATATTTTAGATTAACATTATCTCATAGGTCAAAGAAACATTACACCACTACACATAGTTTTATGCTTGTTGATTATTGATTTAATTCAACTTTCTTTTCCTTCTAGCATGTTATATCCATATTTATCCTCACACCATTGAACCCCTTAGGAATTAGTCATGGTATTTTCAAATTATTCATCCATAGTCTCCTCTAGAACATTAGCTTACAGATGGTTAACAAGTTAGGGTTCCTCCTCCTAGTCCACCTTCAAACTCTATCTCCTCTAGGTCTTCTAGTTCTTCCTTTGCTTCTAGATCCTCTTAACTCCATCCCATTAACATAGATTGTGTAAACCCTAATAGTAACATTGATCTCAATTCAAGGGCCAACAAAAAAGGTAATGTTGGAACTAGTGTTGGTAATTATGTAGGTCCCAGTCTTGGAGGTAACACATGAGAACCCCTTGGAAATGTTACTACTTGGTCATTTCCCCCACTCATGGATAGCTTGAACTTACTTGTTTTGATCCAACTCATTAATGATCCTCTCCATCATAATTTAATATGGCCACCCATACGAACCAAACTTCCCTTAGAAAATTCCAATTTTAAAGGGATTTTTGGAGAATATTTTTCTAACTACATCCAATATTTCCATATGTGGTGTTCATCTACTCCATTGTAGAAGACACGGTCTGTATTCAACTATTCAATGCACCCTCAACAATAATACAACAAAATGGTACTTTGACCAACCTCATGGCTCTCATAAAGTGTTTTCTACTATTTTGGATGCTTTACTGTCATATTTTAAACTACTTGTAAGCCTTGATACTAGTATTGGTATCTTGATCACTTGTTTCCAAACCATTTCCACTGACATTACTGATCATATTTAGGAGTGTCACATACGGTAAAGCTTCTACAAAGCTCAATCATTCAATTATCATGTATTTATGGAATGGGTCTTGAAATCCTTACATCCTCCCATTACCAAGGATGTTTCTTTGAAATTCTTGAGAAATAGGAAGAAGCCATCCAAAAGGCCATCAAATATGACCTTATGTATGCTTATTCAAGCAATGTATACACCATTATCTAAGATTCTCATCATACTCACCTTAGTGATTCTACAATGGGGCCATCTCATGTTGCTAATGGTGTCATTCGGTCCATCACATAAAATCAACATTCCCCATATCCACAAGGACACATGGGATATTGCCAACCCCATGGAGATAACACATTAGAAGCTCCTGGAAATGCTATTACTTGGCAATTTCTCCCATTCATGATTTGCTTTGAACTTACATATTTTGATCCAACTCATTAATGATCCTTTCCATCACAAGTTCTTTGGTCAAACAAGTTCTTTGGTCTGAAGTCGTTGGTCAAACAAGTTCTTTTCAAATTTCTTTTCATTATAATGTTTGAAAAGTACTGTAATTTATAAATTATAGTCAACTGAATGTTTGTTTGATCAAATATAATATTTGATACCGTCGGTTGAAATGCATTTTTTATTTTTGTTATTGATTGCAGGTTTCATCGACCATTATAACCATGCCAGAACGCTTAAAACAAATATTTGAAATCAGGTTTTTTATCATTGATTCCAGCATATTATCCAACATTTAAATGACACACCAAATGAGTGAGATACTCGTACAATTTAACCATATCGTTTCGCCCATGTCTACTAATGGTTAATGATGCAATCTACAAGTAAAATAAGTCCCTGGCATCTAGAAACAACAATCTTCCCAACAAAATGATCCCACTTTGTCAGGGTATAGAAATTTGATGAGTTCCAATGGCAGTAGGTTGTTGAAGATTGGCAATAAAGAATGTTTCTACCGCCATGCAAATGGATATCATATTCAATTAAATGAGCTTGGCTACCTTTAGAGACTTTGCTACACAATTTCAACTTGCTTCAATTTTTGTTGAAACTGCCTACACTTGTAAAATAGTTTTGATACGATGGCTCTGTGGACATTTATGAGTTCGCTGTAATTTTTTAAAATGGAATTTCTCTGAGGGCTCTACATAAAACAAACTGTGGTTCATTTAATATGGGGTTCAGAAATGTTTCTCTTGGAAAACAGACTAGCATCACTGCAACCCTCTTTTTCCTGTCACAGTCCTTGAACCTAATCAATAAAAGTTGACATCATGTTTGTACATTGAGGTGTTAATGCTTTGTTTGTAATGAGATCAGGGATAATTAAACTATTCACTATGTCGTTATCGACCTTTTGGTAGGAGTGATTTTCTTGTTCTTGTTTTTCTTTTATTACTGAGTACATTTTGAATAACAGGTAACAAGAATTTCAGTGGATTGTTATTACTTTTTTTGTTTTCTTCAAAGGACGTATTATACATCAAATGTGAATGTCATGTTTTTCGAATTTTTTTATTATATAAAATGAGTTATAATATATGTACAATATTTTTCTATAGCGATATATATTATATATATTATCACACGTCTTATAATATATATCAATATATATTATCATACGTTTTGATTTACATGGTATTCCATAAGAATTTTTTTCCTTGGAAAAATCGTAATTTTTCATTATACTTTAAAAAATTACATATTGTAGATGCATTGTAATGCATATGCTAGAGTGTGTGAGCCTGATGGCTTAGCAATATAGATATCAGATATATCAGCCTATTTGAACAAATCATCACGTAGGATGTTCATTAATGGTCCATTTTATTTTAAATACATATTGCCACGCAGGGCCTTTTTATATATTCCGTCCCAAAAAAAAAAAAGTTTCAAAAAACTGTACAATTCCATCAAAATTTTATAACAGTGTTCTGATCATGGGCTGTCTTCCCTGTGGTATTGTGAGTCTATATATGGCCGATGACAATATTGAAAAACATTTGTCCCTCTCTCCTCCTGTATCAACCACTCGCCTCGGGGTAGTGACGTGGCCGCCTTGGATAATTCGTCGGCACAGCTGTTATGTTCCCTGTAAATATGATTACAAGTAATATCATTAAAATGTGCTTTCATGATATTTATCTCATCCAATATAGTGCTGAGCGTGTGTGTGTGGCATGCAGATGTAGCATTGAACCAGTCTACTATGATCTTTGAATCGCCAAAAATATGTACGTTCATGCAGTTGTGACCCAATGTGAAATGCATGAGGTGCCGAAGTGTAATAAGCTCAACAAAATTGTTTGTGCCAGTCCCCAAACCTATTTGGACTTTATAGTAGTGTTTTTCGTTCATTTAGAGGATAAAACTGCCCCCACACCCCTGCTGTTGGGTTGCACCATCAAAAAAAGCCCATGGGGTGTTTTTGTTTATGAGTGGAGGTTCACGTGGTCTACGAGTTCGAGATTGTGGTGGATCTAGCATATTATTGTATGCAGTAATAATCAAAGCTTGGGTGTGCATCCAGTTTATAGTTTTGCCATCAAATATAGCTCGATTTTGTGCCAACCATACATGCCAGCTGATTATGAGGGGGAGGCACTGAGATTTAGATTGCTTGTGCCAGTGGTACCAAGCTTCCCATGCCCCAATCAGGTCGACACCTTCCCAGCTACCCGTGTATAGAATCGCAGGTGTTATGTTGCTCCACAGGTCCATCAGAACAATACACTTCAGAAATAGGTGTGTTGTAGATTCAACGATGTTTTTACACAGCGAACACCAAGTAGGTCCATGTATGGCCCGACGCATGAGGTATTCCTCGGTGGGGACTTTTTTTTTTAAAATACACCAAAAGAATAATTTGGTCCGGGGAGGTGATGATAGATTCCAAATGGCCTTCCACCAGAAGGTTATTAGGTCTGGCACTTTGTGTGATATCAACACTTGGTAGCCGCCTTTCGGGTTATATATGCCACTCTCTGATTGATGCCAAATGAGCTCGTCCAATCCTTCTTTTATTCTTATATGGGATTCTTGAAGTGTTATAATGTAATCCTTCCATTCGTTGTGCCAACATTGGGGCAAATTAATTTGCTTCGCGGTTTTCCATCTTTGTGTGAGGATGGTGGTATTGCGAGGATCCACAATGTTGGCTATGACCTTGATATCTTGGGCATGTAGATGCTGGATAAGCTCCCTGGTAAGGCGATGCCTTCCACCACTCCCTATCCAGGGATCTATACCAATGCGTGCCAACTGTCCATTATTTATTCTCCAGATCAAATTGTCCCTGATGAGTGGCAGAGAATGTAGAAGTGCCTTCCAGACAGATGAAATGCCAGTTTTGGGCCAATTTTGGAGTCTTATCCATTCCATGATGTTCATAGGCTAGACATATTTATGGTATGATATGTTCATCCAAAGATTTTGCTTCGTGAGCAAAGTCCACCCCATTTTAGAAGCTAGAGCTTGAGCAAAAAGAGGCAAGTCTTTTAAGCCCCAGCCTCCCCACTTCTTGGGCATAGCTACCATGTTCCATGCCACCCAGGCAAATATCCTCTTGTCCTGATTCCTGTTCCATAGGAATCTATTACATATTTGGTGTAGTCTGGCCAATATTTTCCTGGGTATCCAGGCCAGTGCCATCCAATATACAAGCGTGGCCTCAAGAACCTATTTTACTAGCACGAGTCTTCCAGCTCTTGATAAGTATCAGTGACTCTATATTTTTAGTCTCTTCTCCAGTTTAGTTACAAGCCATATCCAATCAGCAATCTTTTGACTGACAGGCTTGATCCAGAAACCCAGAAATTTAAACACCCGATCAAGAGGATTGATGCTATAAGGAAAAAGTCGATGTGCAAATTGGGATTCATGAATGGAAGTGTGTGTGAAGGTGATGGAGGATTTTGTGTTATTTGCTAGCATGCCAATAGCGGATGAGAATAGGGAGAGGATCTTTGAGAAGGAGCAGGAGTCCCTTATACCTCCATCAAGAAAAATAATAACATCATCCAAAAACAGAAGGTGGGTGAGATAACAGTCATCTGATATCTTAAGACCACCTAGATCTCCATCCCTTTTTGCAGATTCAATCAGCCGACTGAGACCATCCATAACGATCAAAAATAGAAGAGGAGATAGAGGGTAGCCCTGTCTGAGTCCTCTTTCAGAATGGAAAAAATGAGAAGCAGACCTGTTGATGAGCACATTGAAAGTAGGTGTGGTTATACAGGCCATGATCCATGTGATGAAATTGTGGGGGAAGCCCAAATGTATGAGGAGCATCTTGATATATAGCCAACTGACACGATCGAATGCCTTTGCTAGGTCGATCTTAAGGGTGATGGCTTTTTGATGTTTGGTCCAGATGGAGTGGATGGCTTCCTAGGCCGAGCCTATAGCTTCATGGATCTGACGATGTTCAAGAAAAGAAAATTTCTGAGGTGCAATATGTCGTGACAGGATAGGGCAGAGACGATTTGCGATGATCT
Source organism: Pinus taeda (assembly GCA_000404065.3). Lineage (NCBI taxonomy): Eukaryota > Viridiplantae > Streptophyta > Pinopsida > Pinales > Pinaceae > Pinus > Pinus taeda. The sequence goes on along the minus strand of APFE031239498.1, from coordinate 259,862 downwards.
TATAGAGGCAGTTATAGAGTGAGATGGGTCTATAATCATCAAAGGAGGATGGGGAATCCTATTTTGGAATGAGGGCTACGAATGTCGTGTTAATGGCATAATACATGGTTCCAGATATGCGGCATTCCTCCACTACCCTTAGCAGATCATGTCCAAGCAGCTCGTAGAAAGCAAGGTAGAATTCGATGGTCCAACCAGCTGGGCCTGGGCTTTTATCCCTTTTGAACCATTTCAAGGTTCCCTCAAGTTCCCCAGGTGTCACAGGATCAAATAGAGCCTCTGCATCTTCCCTATTTACAAACCTGGGGAAATGACCAACCATATTTATAACGTCAGCAAGACTCGAGCCTGGTAGACTTTTATAAAGATTCCTGAAGTGTGTTGTCCCAGGTGGGAGAACTTGTTGAAAGTATCAGCCACCCCTCCTTTTGGATTCGACATGCTCCATATAGTATTAGTGACTTTCCTACCCTGTGCATAATGGTGAAAAAATCGAGTATTTTCATCCCCTGCCTTTAACCATATAGCTCTACTTCGAAGACGAATAGATTCCTCTCTGTCTTTTAAAATCTAAGACTTCTGTCTTTCAAGCTCCACCAGGTGGGTTTTGTCTTCCGCAGAGGAAAACCCCAAACCTCTATCATCCATTAGAGTGCTGAGCTCAGATTCAATGCGGAATAGTGCCAAAATTTCCTTCTGCTGCTTCTCTTTTGCCCAGTTGATGGATAAGTGCTTGAGCTGGGCTAAATTGGAGCAAAATCCCTTTGCTAATGAATCTGATCCTTCAATCAGATTTGCTTTCCAAAAATTCGAGATCATCCGAATATATGATGGATCTTGAAGCCATGTGTGATTAAATTTGAAGGGGGATTTTGGCTTTTGAAAGGGACCTAAGGTCTCCAAGTATACAGGGGAATGGTCCGATATGCCTCTAGCTCCAACCCATTATTTGTATTGATGCATCTGCTGGATAAGAGTTCCCTTCATGATAAATTTGTCGAGTTTGCGAGCTAGGGCCGCCTCACCCACCCTTCTGTTCCGCCATGTAGGAAGGGGTTTCTTCATGGGGACATCAATTAGATTGTGTCTTTTCAGGAGTTCAGTCATGTATCTAGAGATCGAGTCTATCTGAGCCATAGACCCCCAAGATTCACCATAACCTAGAGAAAAGTTGAGATCACCCCCAATGATGATATTCTCCTTTGGTAAGATGGATAATGCTAGCAGATGTTGCCAAAACTGCTCCCTTTGCTGACAGGGACCATAGATGTTAATAACCCGAAGGCTGGTTCCCAAATCTACCGAAAAGAGGTATAAACCCATATACCCCCCGCCACCCCAGGAGGCTAGGCCTTTGATGGATTTGGGATTGTATCCAATAGCAAGACCACCAAATCGCCCAGTAGAGTCTATGGCCGAAAATATCCACCCTAGGCATATAGAGGCCAAGGTATCAGAGATGAGTTCTACCGGGCCAAGGGTCTCTTGAAGGAGAATGATGTCGATAGGGGTAATTTCAAAAAGTCTCCCCGAGGCTAGCTTCTTTGAGGCACTAGCCATGCCCCTGCAGTTGAAGGTGAGGCATTTCACGGTGGGATGCTGGCAGGGGTGTTCACTACTCTAAGAACCCCATCAAGAGTAGATTGACGGCCGGTGGCTACTTCAACCTCAGCACGATGGATAGCTTTAGATAGGTCATTTTTTCTCCCGCGAGATATCAAAGGGTGTGGAACCAGGGATGGCAAGTCCCGAACCAGCAAAATGGAAAGGGGAATCCCGAGGTACGATGCGAGGTCAAAGGTTGTAATGGTGAGGCTTAGTCTCACGAGAAGTACCAAGGGAAGAGAGGGGCGAGGATATTGTGATCAGCAAGGGGGTAGGTGTGGCCATGATTGGCGATGATGGTATACTGCAATGTGCAACAGATATTGATGGAGCAAGAATGGAAAATGAGGGAGAAAGAGATGTACCCAGAGCTTTGGCGGCTTCTGCTACAGCCCGTGATCTGGTGACAGGTGGAGAGTGAGTGCTGTATGCCTCAGCCACTGCCTGCTACGCTTTGTTTGCCAATGGTGATGGAACTGGTGCAGGAGATCGTTGATTTGCCTGTACGTTAGTCCTGGTGGGTACAGTAGATACATTGGGGGAGTCCTTTGCCTTCTTGATGAGGGGACAGTCCTTGAGAAGGTGCCCAACCTTGTGGCATTGACGACATCGAAAAGGTACTCCCTCGTAATCCAGAATCTAAACCCTGGTGTAGTTTCCCCAATGTAGAGTAATTTTCTATTCCAGCTCCTCGCGAGTATCCAAATGCATAAGTATGCAGGAAAGGGTTTTGTTCCTTGATTCCACAAAGGTTCTATCATGATCCAGATATGTCCCCAATGCATTTCCTATATGAATGAAAGCATCCTCGCACCAGTATTGAAGAGGGAGGCTAGGCAGGTGGACCCATAATGGGCCAACACCAATTTGTTCTCCTTCAGGATCGAATAGTGGACTCCATCTTTTTAGTAGCACTGGTGCCATCTCAATGTGCCAGTATCTTCCAAGTACTAAATCTGTGTAGGCCTCTTTTGAAAAATGGAGGGAAAACTAGCCTCTAGGTAGGACTTGTACCTCTGGTAATTCATGAAGTATGCCTCCCCAAATTTCCTTAACCGATAGGAGTCGAGCGGCTGAATATGCCCTTCCGCGAACATGACCTACCAGGATAGTGTGGGTCATGATGGCTGCTTCCCCAATGGCCGAAGTCTCCCCAAACCTAATCGAAATATCCTTTGTGGTAGATTTTATGCACTTTGATTTTCTTTTGCACAAGCGAGGTGCAGATGGGTGGCCTACAAGTGGATCCCGGGCGTCGGCCTGAGAGAAATCTTTAACAGGTCTAACCCTAATCACCGGGGTCTCAAAACATCTGGACGGTGGGTGGGTAGAGCTAGGAGGGTCAGAGACCACTGGTGGTGGAGGAACAACAGATGTATCAGTGAGGAATGTAGATCTGGGAAGATTAGGTTTGAATGGGGGCGATGGGGGTGCAATAGTGGATAATATGTGAAGGGTACCAGGGGATAGAGGGGGAGAATCCAGAGCTGATGATAGCTAAGAAGGGTTAGTGTTTCGAGCAAGGAGCAAAGTCGACTAGGGATCTGGCAAGGTGACAACCGGAGAAGTGTTAGGCAGAAAAGGATCCGACTGATGCTTTGTTCCGATTTCCGGATATGCGAATAAGGGTCCCCAAAGATAATGCGGCCATGATGGGGGTAATCGATGAAATCAACCTCCTCTAAATCCATTGCATCTCCCGAAATATTTACTGAGGAAGCCATCCCGATCATGGTATTCCATAAGAATTAAATGTGATCTTTTGCTAAATTTAAAAAAGAAAAGAAAAAAGGTGAAGATTTTACATTTTGTTAATTTTTAAAAAGAAAAATGTGAAGTTTATATGAAGCTTGTTAGTTTTCATTACGTGTTAATCCTTTAAAATTTTACCAATTAACAAGTTGATTTCTATTTTTGTAGGTGCTCTTATAATTTTTTGTATCATATTCCTTGCACATATTGATGGATGTCACACTAATAGATTTGAATATGTTGGCCATTTTTTTAATCTTTTTACTTCATAGATACATGTTATTGGTGATTTTTGCATGGATGCTACAAGTAGTATTGAAATCGTTTCAAAAAATTTGATTTGAGCCTTTCTAACTTGTAGGAAAGAAACAAAGAAAATTGAAAGACTACCTGAGACATCTTCTATTTTTCATCTAAATATCTTATTTAATTTTTTATTCTTTTGTTATTTTCTCGAAAATACTCTAGATTTTGTATTTGTAGCTATTCTTTTGACAATAGTTTTTTCGATTAATCTTCAATTGTCGAATTTACTATCCATATTTTATTTCCATTACCATAAGTTTTATCCTAGGATTCTATATAAATTAGTAGAATAGATGTAGAATTTCATTTAGAGTAGGATTTATTGACTATGTTTCCTTCACATTTTCAAAAGTGCAAAAAAGGTATTTTCGGCGAATCAAGTCTCCATTCATTGGAGCATCACTTCATGAAGGGTAAACGCGTCCCAAAATTCTAGTTAGGGCTTCCCTTAATGGAAAAGAGTTTAATCAAGACTCCGACCAAGTAGTTCCTCCCATTTGGAGTCAGGGCATTTGCAGGCCTCAATAATTTTGGCACTAGAAGGAGGGCCACCAGGCAATGGATGCTGAGTGGGTCTCAACAGGTATCAAGAACCTCTCCCTCATGAACACTTGTACAACTTGAACTTCCTTCCATAACTATTTCTTCCATCTCCTTTGTTTCATTTGAAGCAACTTCTCCACGATTCATATCCACTGATTCTACTTTAGAATTTTCCATTCACCAATCACACACTCTTTGACCTTATCTCAATTTGCTACAAACCTCTTCATATTATGAAACTACCATTGAAGATATTCAATCTATTAGACAATGAATTGAAGGCTTAAAAATTCCACGACAATCATCAAGAGTCTCCTCTGATTCTGGCATTACTGTTTCTTCTTCACTGCAACTGGGTCTTCTTACTATATCCCAAATAGGGATAAAACCCCTTTAAATTCCATTGCCAACACACCCACATAGGAAACCTATCATTGCTTTTCATGGTAGCTTAAATCAACCCCCTACACTACCTCCCATCACTTTACTACTTCCTCCACCTCAACAACCACCTCATCAACCCATCAATATGGTTGGTCAACAACCACAGTGAGCACACCCTTGGAAAACCCTAGGTGTAGTTAATGTTCCTGGTGATCAACATGATCTCCCTAAAAACCTTTAAAAGTGGCTTCCTAAGTTCAAGTCTGAATCAAAACAACTCCCAGAAGACCACATAAATTTTTTTATGATGTCCCTCAATTTAAGAATAGTTAAAGAAGCGAATGTTGTATGTCGATTCTTTCCTTATACATTTGAAGGAGAGGCTTTAGGTTGGTATTTTTCCCTACAACCAAATAACATTAAGGATTGGGACGCTTTTGAATACCTTTTTATCATAAAGTTTGGAGATGCCAAGACGTCATCCACCATCTTAGTTAAGTTCTCTAGGATCAAAATGAGTCCAAAAGAGAATATTAAAGACTTTAACCAATGATTCCTTTAGATTCTTAACAAGATGCCTCATACATGTAAACCAAGAGTTGAAATTCAAATAGGTTTCTACACTTCCTCCTTACCTGTTTCAATTGCCATGTTTGTTAAATGAGCCGCAAAATCCACTCCCAATGAAGCCATTCAAGAAGCCTTACAGGTTGACTAAGAAATGAATAACATTGCAAACAATTCATCAACTAAAGAATATAAATCCTCTCAAACCATTAGGATAACTCTTGCAAAAGAGGAAGAAAAAGATAAACATGATTTTGACGTGGAAAGTTTGCAAAATGTCATGAAAAATTTAACTAGTGAATGGTCAATTTCAAAGAAAAATTGGTTGAGGTATTTGTCTCTAGGAAACCATTTAGACATTTGGTTACTAGGAATCCACAAATAGCCCCTAATGGCAAAATCCCTAATGTTGATAATGAAGAATTATATGCATGTGAGGAATAAAATGAAGAAGAACAAGGAGAGGAATTAGTTCTAAATTCCTTTTGGGATATAAGTTGTACATTTGAAGAAGTTTTAGAAGTACAAATACAAGTAATAATGACTGACAAACACCCAGTCCCCCTCAACAAAAGTCTACTTCCCCTCAACGAACAACGACTTCAAATCAGTTGCCAAATAATTATACTACAGCTTCCAAAACATTAGTTGTCCCTAATAAAATTGAATATGAAATTTTGGAGGATATGAAAAGAGCTAGAGAAAACATCAGTTTATATGAATTGAGAAAAGATAAATCCCAAAAGAACATTTTGCTAAAAGATCTAGGTTATGTTGATAAGTCTCCCCTTCCTCCTGTCACATTAGCCAAAAAGGGAAAATCTATTATTAACCAAAATGTTGTTTTTGATATTTATATTGATCCTAAAATGATTGGGGAAAGATCCAACTCACTTACGACCTCCTTTCTCCCTATTTTTGAAAATTTCAAAAAAAATGTTCACCACTGCCTAGTTGATTAAAACTTGATGCTCAACCTCAACAATCAACTATTTAGATTGCACAATTACACATGAGACCAAAAGTTAAGGTTTTATGAGATTCACTGAATATGATCATTAGGATCTCCTCTAATCCTTAAGTCCACCAAATGATAGATATCATAGTCATCAAAATTCCTGAATAATAGGGTTTAGTTTTGAGTCGAGATTGGTTGAAACAATTGAATGGGCATCTCGCAATAGATTTGTCTCACTTTATGCTTCCTTGTAACAAGAAACCAAATCAAATTATAGTAGACAGTGAAAGACATATTAAATCTCCTGTTACCGATTTTGGAGAAGAAATTGAACCAAGTGTCAAACCAAATTCCATTGTTGGTAATCACTCCTTTGGTTCATTATTTGAAAACTTTGCCACACAAATGTATCCTTTCAAACAAGGATCTCAACCTTTTGAAATTCATAATTTTTCTCAAACCAACACTTTGAGTTGTGTAAATTTTGTAGACAATCATGTAAATAATTCTGTAAGTAATCCATTTCAGACTTTATTCTTTTGTAGCTCAAAATCTAATGATGAAGTCGATGCTAGTTGAATTCATCGTAAACCCTAATGGTGAAAAGACAATGCTAAGTTGTAGGTTAGAATTTGAATGTACCAACAACATAGTTGAGTATGTGGAATGAGTGCAAGGTCTTAAAAAGGCTATTAGTATGAATGTCTAGGATATTAAAGTGTTTGGAAATTCAGAAATTATAATTAAACAAGTAAAAAATGTTATTCACTATGTCTAAAACAATCTAAAAAATTACCAATCTTTAGTCCAAAATCTAATTTGTAATTTTTCCTCATTCAATATTACTGCAATATCAAGACTACAAAATTCTAGTGCTAATTTGTTGGCTAATGTGGCTTCAAAGTTGATTCCTCTAAAAGATTTTAATCCTACCTGATTTTTAATAGAATTAATTTTCAAGTGTTCCACCCTTGATAACATCACTAATTTGCGAGTGTTCAATGATGATAATTATATAATTAACTTTCTTACACCTTAAGGAATATATTAAAATCATGTCATGGATGAACAAGCTCATGGTGAAAACAACAAATCTTTCAAAGGTGACAATCTCATAATTGAAAATTTCATTCCCAAGTCTGTGGTTAATCTAGAGGACTTTTATGATCTTCAATATAAGTTAAAATATGTAAATGCTAAAACAAACAGTCCTACTATGAATCATGAAATCATCAACTTAGGCACATACCAAAATTTGAAAAATGTCAATATTGGAATAGGGTGGTCATCTTTAGAGATAATTGCATTATTAGATCTCCTTAAGTAGTATAAAGATGTTTTTTCTTGGTCATACAATGATATTAAAACTTTTGACACATCCATTATTCAACACATGATCCCAATCATGCCTCAATTCAAACCTGTTAATCAAAGGTTACGAAAATTCCATCCAAATCTTGAACCTCAAATTAAGGCTGAGCTTAATAAATTATTAAATTCGAAAATAATTTTTCTAGTAGGACACTCTAAATGGGTTTCTAACTTAGTTCCTATTACGAAGAAGAATTTTCACATTCGGTTATGTATTAATTTGTGAAACATAAATAAGGCTTCTGAAAAAGACAGCTTCCCACTTCTGCTTATTGAACAAATTCTTCAAGCCATGTCTCGATCTGAAATGCTATCATTTCTTGATGGATTTTCAGGATACAATCAAATTCTAGTTCATCCAAATGATAGGCTCAAAACATCCTTTACAAATAAATGGGGTACATACGCATAACAAAAGTTGGGTTTTGGGCTCATCAATGCATGTGCGATTTCCAAAGGGGAATGGATATAGATTTTAGGAGTCTCATTAATAAATCCATTACTTTTTACTTGGATGACAACACAATTTACTAAAAAATATGATCTGATCACTAGCATAATCTAAAACAATTTTTTGAAAGATGTCGAAAATGTGGAATCTCATTGAATTCTAAAAAATCTTTTTTCACACTGACCGAAGGTAAGTTACTAGGATTCATTACATCAAAAGAAGGCATTTCCATTAATACTAATACAGTTGAAACAATATCTAACATTCCACTACCTAATAAGAAAAAATCCAGGCAATCTTTTCTCGGACAAATTAATTTCGTTAGTAGATTTATTCCTAGTTTTACTTAAGTTGTCCTACATATTCAAAATATGATCAAGAAAAACAACTCATTTAAGTGGAATAACCTTGAAAAGAATTATTTCAATTATATTAAACAAGCCATCATAAATGCCCCTCCTTTACTCTATCCTAATTATGAAAATGAAATCGTTCTTTACACTTTCACATCTGATCTATCTTATGCAGTTGTATTAATGCAAAGAAACAATCAAAACAATGAAGTACCAATTGCATTTCATAGTTAAATTTTTGAAGGAGAAGAATTGAAATAATCTGAATTGTGAAACAACCCTATGCTATTTCCAAAACCATGAAACATTTCAAGCCTTTCTTAATTAAGTCTCACACAAAAGTCATTTTTCCATTCCTTGCAGTTTGAAATTTTTTAGTACAAAAGGATCTTGGAGAAAAACAAGCCCACTCAGTTACTTCCCTTCAAGACTATGATATTGAATTCAAACCTGCCAAAATTGTGCATGGTCAAGCGGTATGCAAATTAATGACTCAAACTACTAATTCTAATTCTCATGGTTTTTCTGATGAATAGGAAGTGCAGGAAATACATCAAGTAAATTCAAACTTTGATTCTCAATATTTAGATTTGATATATTATTTGAGTCATGGTACAACAACTTTACATTTAGATACTAATAAAAATCTTCCTTTGAGACTAAAATATAATCATTATTGGATCATTAATAGTGTTTATTTCATAATAATTATGATTATGCTCTCCTTCATGGTTTAGAAAAATCATATGCTGACAAGGTTTCACAGGAACCCTATGATGGATAGGCTGCTGTGAAATTTGGAAGCGACATAAGTGCTCAAAACGTTTTTCATGCAAGTTACTATCGGTCGAACTTATTCGAAGACGTACATGGTTACATACGAAAATGCAATTTTTTCAGACATCAATAGGAAGAATGAAAAGACCATTATTTCTTTTGCAGCTTGTGGTCATCGTTCAACCATTCGAATAATGGCCACTTGACTTGATTGGTGAGATTGTTCAAAACTCATCCAAGAAACATAAATTTATTCTTACTATGATTGATTTCTTTACAAGATGGTGTTAATGGTGTTCGACAATCCAAAATTCAGGGGATCTCCCTAATATGAAGTCCTAACTCGACCTCACAACGTTTGGTGTAGGAGTCCAATCTTCTACGATGGCTTGATTACCATTATTTTAAAGATATGCCTTAGTTCTTTCCTGTTATCACATGAGAGTGGTTTTCCTGTCTTTGAACAGCGAGGTTCTCCTGCTTAGTGAGTTCTCAGTGTAGTTTGTCTCAACTTTATTTCATTGCAAAGGGAGAAGGTGGAAGTGAGTCTCAGTTTCAGAGGGAATAATCCCAACTCTACTAGAGACACACAACACAATAGGACATGTGAAGCTTTTGATAATGTGGTCCACACGGATGTGGAATTCAAAAGCACAAGGTGAACATATATCGCGTACAACACCCAAAGGAATAGTTCGCATGAGTGCGATGGTCGTTATAACAAGTTTAAAAGAATGAATTTGTCTAGTGTCCCGCGAGATATCCCACATGGGTGAGACAATGTTAACAACTAATACAACACATTTCCAATAGCATATGTACTAAAATAACCGAAATAGTTCAACTGTCTTAATAGAGGTTAAAGCAACATGCATTACAGGCATCCAAAGAATAGTATTACAAACGAATACAACACGTGTGTGAAAATGTGCTGGCCTATTAACACACTTATGAGTTAAGTGAAAGTTCCAAGACACATATGTACACCATTACATCACTAACCCTGATAATAGGGTGTTGGAGCCACTTCTCACTCCGCAAAGAAAAGATTACAGACTCTCAAGTCTATGTGGGAGGAGCCAAGATGAAAAGTCCCTTACATATACAAATGAGAGGTATTTATAGCCAAGGGTAAAATTGAACCCTGTGAATTTTTGACTTCCCTCATGACTGTTTGAATTACATGACTCTTCAACTTTACATAACTCATTAGATTTACATGTGGGTATCTTAGAGTTCCACGTTACATTAGATTGATTACAACAGTGTGACCCATAGTAGTGATGTGATAAAGATGACTCGTGACATGAATCAACATGAAAGAGATGGTGTGTTCATGCTGGAGGTGGTGTGCATGTCAAGCTGTAGTGCTGCTAAGTGATGGATTTCCTCTTGGTGTATCATAGCTTCACCTCCACATGGCAAGGTTTGTGGAATCTTTGATGGCCTTGGCGTTCACTTGATGTTCCATTTACATGTCACTCCTTCACTTTTACTTTAGCATTCTTTATGTGATCATCCATTGGAGAAAAAAATTCCTTGAATGCATTCCGCATTCGTCTTTCCACGAACAAATCTCCTTGCATGCTCTCCTTGTTGATCCCATTCGTTGTCACATCATGTCTCATCCATGTACCTCTATCTACAATCACTCATGACGAGATGACATCAAATCTACACAGTTCTTAGTCTACCATGTTGCATTGTTGTTCACTTTCGGATGTATGTGACTGGGAGAGAGGACAATGTTCTAAAATTACGCAAGGAATATTTCAAGCCAGGATGCAGGCTTCAGAAACTCCCAGTGAAAATTGTGCAAAGGTCACTAGGAGACTGAGATGGGTAATTTAGATTAGCAATGACTCTTAGAAGGATTTGGCTCAGCAGGAGGGAAGATCTGCGCAATTTTTTTTTAGGGAGGCAGTGCAGGCAACAGAGGGGGAATGGTAGAAAAAACTATGCAATCTCTCCAGGGATTTGGCAATGGGTTGTAGGAGTGTTGCTGGAAAGAACTACATAATGTTGGGAATATTTCTTATTGGAAATCCTTGTGCATTTTCTAAGATAACCATGATATTTGGCAGCTAGGGAACTGCTCATTAAAACTGTGAAGTTTTTTGAATGAGCAACAGGCCGGCTAACTAGGTGAATGGCTGGAAAAACTATGCAATTTTTTGAGGGAGACAATGATGGACACAGGGTGTCTATCTGACATGTATGCACAATTTCTTCAATCAGTGGAGTAGGCATGCTTTGCATCTTTTGTATAATTTTTTGGGGGAGTGATTCTAGGGGTCACTACTCGGTCAAACTCTCTAGTTGACCAAATGGAGCCTCGATTGATGTTCTTGCGGGAAACACATATTGAAATGGCTTTCTAGGAAACTTTTACATTTTTCAGAGTGACATTAGGTCGAGTTGATTCTAGGGTTGTGTAGTGTAGACTGCCTGGGAGGTAGCCTCATGTTTTGGGCAATTCTCAGAAGTAGTACATAATCACTGAGATCTGAAACTGCGCAACACAACTCAACGAATTTTTAGTTTTTAGAGGCTGGTATGATAAAAAAAGCTTCAAAAAAATGATTAAGTGTGTTAAACAGTCACTTTGTACATGCATGAACTCACGAACACACACTCAACATGAATTGATGACAAGACACCTCGAACAGATCAATACAACATACACTCAGTGTGACTGATCGACGGTGTGAGCAATAAGCACAAGACTTGTGATAGATCATTGAACGACTGTGATGACGCTGGTGCGACAATGCATAAAAATTTGTGTCCGAGTGTGACAGATGTTTAAATAGTGGGATACAACTTGTACACGCGAAGGTGGACTTGGTGCATGAATAGAACATGACTGCAAGCATGATATTGGACCAACATGAAAAAAGATGTATGTTGAAGGGTCAAGCGAGGAGGGTGCAAAAACTCAAGTTCAGCTCATGAGATGAGCCCAACTGCTTACAGACATCAAGGAAAGACCCAAGGAAGGCTCTAAAATTCGATGTAGCCCAAAATTTTGGAGGGTGTTGCATCCTCTACAATACATGGCGACATAGTGGTCGAACTCCAACTTCTTTGTTTTGGTTCATTGCCAGCACATGGCCTTGGTCTTTCAAGGAGTATTGGATCAATTTGTGGGTTACGCTTCCCCACTTACCTCATTGACAAACACGGTTCACCTTTCACCAATTCACTCAAACAAAACAACATGTTTCATCTTGATCACAATGTTTCGAAATCACGAAGGGTAGTTTGGCTCATGAGTTAAAAAGAAAAATCAGAGTATAAGTTTTCATCTCTGGTGTTGCTCTGCTACCAGCAAGCCTTTATAGTTTCCCGACGAAGTCACGCAAGAACACATGCATCACTCCACTACAAGTGAGCATGGTCAGTACCCCGGTGGAGTTGCATTATTCACCTCTCTCCACAGGAAGGCTTTCTCTTATTTCACCTTAGTATTTTTTAAGAGGATTGTGCGTAGGCACTTATTTATTTTTTGGGGTGGAAGATGGATCTCAACTTATTGAGTGTAGAAGAGGTTGTTTCTTCAGAGAAGCATGTAAGACCTATGACATAGGTTTTCTCATTGAGGTTTTCCCCTTCTCCATTTCTACTAGTTCGATGAGCTTGAACACACAAAGTAGAAGGTTGAGTATAGGCATGGGGTTTCCCAGTGTGGACATAGGTTCATGGTTGGAGCCAAGCTTCCCTTGCAAAAGGATCATATTTTCTGTCAAGACTTCATTGGTCGATGGTTTAACCAATAATAGAGAGGATGGATGAAGGACTAGCCAAGTGTTAGAGTGTCACAAGACTCTTTATATCTCAGCCACATACTCATTCAAAAGCTAGAACTCAGTATAGGGAAAAACATCTTTACAAAACTAAAAATATTATGATACTAAGCAAACAAAACAAAACAAAACAAAAATAGTAATAAAAGAAAACAAATGAACAATAAAGCAAAGCGAGCAAGCGAACAAACACTACTCCTACTCCTACACTAAATAGTGCATGGGCATACTCACATGAAGTGATATTTCCAATGCAACCATTGATGCATTGGCTGGCCCTTATTGGTGAAGGAATGCTTTGCGAGAAGCACATTCAAGTGGACCAAAAAACATAGAAGATATAACAATGAAGCCCAACACACTCTAAGTTTGAGAACATCCATAGAAAAGAAAAGAGTGAAAGCACAAGACAAACCATATGTGGACTTACCATGGTATTGTGACACACTGCATATAGATGAAAAGAATATGCACTTTCTTAATTGTGGAAGATAAGAAAACATGAGAAAAATAGATAAATTACTCCTTGCGAGTGTATTTTCTTTGAATTATTCCTCTAGTACGCAAGCAATGGGATCACGTGATTCCAGTGGAGGAAACAAAATATGTGTGTTGGATTGATCTTCAGTGCATACAGATGAATGATGAGGAGCCTTGGGTGTTTCAAAAATTTTCTGATCAGGAGTGGAACTAACCTTAGTATAGCGAGGGCCTAACATAACCATTAGCTCAGGCTGAAGTGCCTCAACAGCCTGTGGGGTTTCCACTTTGTCAATAGATAGATCATCAGAGATTAGTGGCTTAGACATATTAACAATGAGTGAATCAACATCATGATCAGATGAAGAAGTATAGACATAGTGAGAACAATGATAAGAAAATTCAGGATGTTTGTTAGCATCCTCATGATTTGATGAATCATACAGAGCCATATATGAGAAGCAAGAATGTTCACCCTCTATGCTTTTGGAAAAATAAAATGAAAAATAAAGTGGATTTTTAGTGAATGATTTCTCCTCTACTCTATCGAATGATGGACTGACATCGAGTATGTTCTGGGAGTGATCAAAAGAAGATGCATCCATGGATGGATAAACACAATGATAATCAAAGATAACAAAATTAGTAACAATGTCAAGAAAAAGTGGAGGAGGTGCGGACAGAAGGATTCCATCCTTTACCACTAGTTCATGCTTAGATGCTAGGCCATACTCTTCGTGAATGATAGCGTAGGTTGGTTGTGCAACATCAACTCCCTCAATGGATTGATCCTCATTCACAATAGGTGTGGAGTCTTGAACGAAAGGAAAAAAGATAGTGCGATCCATAGGATCAGAAGAATGTAGAGCTGGAGGTTGAGCTAACAAGTGTCTATAACAACCCATGGGCTTCCTAACCAAATTTGTGAAGATATTGAGAGTAGTGAGGGTGGGAGGATGTGACAATTGAATAGACATGTGTGCATGTTCTCCCACATCACTCTGCAATAGTGGAGCTCTTTGATGAGGGGAAGGTGGACAGTCATTTGTGATGGCAACTATGTCTGCTTGTGATTGTGTGCCTTCATCACGAAAGTATGTTGAGCATGGTTTGAACTTTAACTTCGTTTTGGAATAGAGTGATTTGGTCAGGAAATATTAAAATATATCCATGAGATATTGGAATTTCATCTCAATTTTTGGAGCTTCAAACATGAATAGATGGAAGCACTAAAAAAATCCATAGGTCATTTATGTGGGGCCTTTCGTTGTTTTAACAATTTTTTATCAAGTAGTTCAGGATCAAAATGGTGAAAAATAGATTCAATTAGTTCACTGAACTACTTGAATGAGTGCACAGAGTTATGAGGCAGCATGCTACACCATCGCAATGGGTAGTTGCAAAGTGTTTGTGCGAGCAGTAAACATACCTCTATTTCATTAAAACCTTCCATGTTCTCCATGAGTGCATGGAAGACATCTAAGTTCTCAGGCTAGGCCACTTCACCCTCACCATCATACGTGATTTGTGACAAGTCATCCCACAAATCCCTCTCGTCATGAGAGATATGTCTATTGGAAAGACATTTCAGAGTATGAACTATAAAAAAATTCCATGATAGATGTGTGAAGATTCAAAACATATTATCAGGAGTCAGCTTATCATATGACCCTCCTTCTAGTTCCACAAATGTTGACAGTGATTGACTTGCCAAGATTCAAGGGATCTCCCTGGTATGAAGTCCCATCTAGACCTCACACCCTTTAGTATAGGAGTACCAAACGGTATAATGGCCCGATTTCCATTATCTTAAAGATATGTCTTAACTCTTTCTTGTTAGCATATGAGAGTGGTTTTCTTGTCTTCGAACAATGAGCTTCACATACCTCATGAGTGCTTAGTGTCGTTTGTGTCAAAGTTCTTTCACTGCCGAGGAAGAGCGTGGAAGTGACTCTTAGGTTAATATGGAATAGTCCCAACTCTACTAGAGACACATAACACAACAGGACATGTTTAGCTTCCGATGAATTAGTCCATACGTATGCAGCAGCCACAAACACAAGATGAACATATAGCATGCACAACACCCAATGGAATAGTCCACACAAGTGCAACGGGCATTAGAGAAAGTTTACAAGAATGAATATGTCGAGTTTCCAATGGCATACCCACATAGGTGAGACAATGTTAACAATTGATACAACACATTTCCAATAGCATATGTACTAAAACAACCAAAATAGTTCAATTGTCTTAATATAGGTTAAAGCAACATGCATTACAAGCGTATAAAGAATAGTCTTACAACTGAATATAACACATATGCGAAAAAGTGTTGGCCTATTAACGAGCTTCTAAATTAAGAGAAAGTTTTAGTACATATTTGTACACCATTACATCACTAACCCTGATAGCTAGGCATTGGATCCACTACTCACTCCTCAAAGAAAAGGTTACAGACTCTCAAGGCTATGTGTGAGGAGCCGAGGAGAAAATTATCTTGCATGTACAAATGAGGGTTATTTATAGACAAGGGTAAAAATGGCCCTTGTGGTTGTTCAAGTTTTCTCATGACTGTTTGACTTACATGACTCGTCAACTTCACATGACTCCTTAGATTTACATGTCAGTCTCTTAGACTTCCACGTTACATTACATTTATTATAACAATGTGGCCCACTGTAGTGATGTGGCTGAGATGACCCCTGTCATTACTTGACATGACAAAGCTCATGAATTCATGCTAGTGGTGGTGTGCATGTTGAGTTGTAATGATGTTGAGCAATGGATGTCCTCTTGGTGTATCATAGCTTCACCTCCACATGGCAAGGTGTGTAGAGTCTTTGCTAGTCTTGGTGTTTTCTTGATGTTACATGTGCATATCGCTCCTTCACTTGTACTTTTTCATGCTTCATGTGTTCATCCATTCACGAACAAATCTCCTATCATGCATTCCTCATTCACTCATTCACAAAACAATCCCCTCGCATGCATTCCTCATTCTTTTGTTCATGAAACAATCTTCTCGTATGCATTCCTCATTCATCCATTCACAAACAAATCTCCTCACATGCTCTCCTTGTTCATCTCGTTCATCGTCGTGTCACGTCTCATCCATGTAACTATATCTGCAATCACTCATGACGAGACAACATCAAAGCAACAAATCTACTAGTCTACCATGATGCATTGTCGTTCGCTTGCAGATGCTGGTGATCGGAGAGAGGACAATGCTATGAAACTATGCAAGGAAAATTTCAAGTCGTGATGCTAGCTCTGGGCATTGACAGTGAAAATTGTGCAGAGGCCACTAGGAGACTTAGCTGGACAATCTATATCAGCAGTGACTACCCATGGGATCTAGCTCGTTTGCAGGGAAGATTTGTACAATTTTTTTCAGGGAGCCAATGCAAGCAGTAGAGGGAAACTAACAACAAAAACTATGCAATTTTTCCAAGGTTTTGAAAGCAGGTTTTAGCAGTGCTATTGGAAAAAATGTGCAATTTTTTGGTGGAGCTCGCAGTAGGCTGTGAGAGTGCGGTCGGAAAAAACTGTGCAATCTTGGGAGGATGGCCTACTGGAAATCCTTGGCCAATTTCTAAATTGAGCGCGATGTTGGGCGGCTGGGGAACTACTCATGAAAACTACGCCGTTTTGCAGGTGAGTAGCAGGCTGACTGACTCGGTGACTAGCTAGAAAAACTACGCCATTTTTTGAGGGAGACAGTTATAGACACAAGTTGTTTCTCCACCATGTTTGCACAATTTCTTTAGTGAGTAGAGTGGGCATGCTTTGTATCTTTTGCCCAATTTTTTGGGGGAGCGAGTCCTGGGGTCACTACCCGGTCAAACTTTCTAGTTGACCAGCTAGAGGCCCGGTTGATGTGCTTGTGGGCAATCCAGATTGAAATATCTTGATGGAAACTTCTGAATTGTTCTGGGTGACAGTTAGTTGAGTCAATTACAAGGTTGTGTAGTGTAGACTTCATGGGAGGCAGCCTTAAGTTCTACACAATTTTGGGCAGTATTACATAATCACTGAGAGCTAAAATTGTGCAATGCATCTCAGTGGATGTTCGGTTGTTGCAGGATGGTCCGGTCGACAAGGCTTCAAAAAAATCACTAAGTGTGTGAATGAGTGACTCCATACATGGATGAAATTGTGAACAAACATTCAACATGACTTGATGACATGACACCTCGAATCAATCAAGACAACACACACTAAGTGTGACTAAACGACAGTGTGAGTGACAAGCACGAGACTTGTGATAGATCGTTAAATGACCATGACGACGCTTGAGAGATAGTGCATACAACTTTGTGTGTGAGTGCGACAGATGTTTACATAGTGGATACAACTTGTACACACAAATGCGGACCTTGTGCATGGCTAGAATATGACTACAAGCATGAAATTGTGACCAACATGCAAAAATATGTTCGTTGAATGCTCAAGCGAGGAGGGTGCAAAGACTCGACACAAGCTCACGGGATGAGCCCGAGTGCTTGCATCCAGCCTTTTTCATATTTATACCAATACCTTTTCCTTCTTTTCTCCGCACATCAGTCCTGATGATGAGTCTGGGTTTAGACTCGAAACGTCGACCATATAAAGATGAACACTGTGGAAAATCTGAACTCCTCTCAGAGATCAAGGAAACACCCAAGGAAGGCTCCAAAATTAGATGTAGGCAAAAACTTTGGGGAGTGTTGCAGCTGCTACAACAAATGGGTGGGAGCTATACCTTTGAAATGTTACTTTTGATCAAGTTATTTCATTGATTGATCAAAACACTATTATCGGGTTTGGTCTTCCTAACACTCTGTTGTTTGATAACGCCAATTAATTTTATTTTCCTCTACTTACAATTTTTGCAGTTCAAAAGGGTATAAAACTTAAATATTCTGCTAACTATTACGCATAAGGTAATGGTCCTTCATAATCAACTAATAAGAACCTTTTAAAGATCATTAAGAAAATTGTTGATGATAACCAAAAGAATTGACACAAAGGACTTATTAATGACTGATGGGTTGATAGGATAACACATAAGATATCGATATGAGCTTCTCCTTATTTATTGGTTTATGGTAAATAATCTATATTACCATCAAACATTTCTTTTCCTTCAATATCCATAGTCCAATCCATCTAGGAAGAGCCTTTCTCTAGCTTACAAAATAGGCAAGCCCAAATTTTTAAAGTAGAAGAAGCCAAAAACAAAGTTAATCAAACTTTCATTAATTATCAAAAAATTGTCAAATAATGGTTCGATAATCATGTAGCAGGTGAAAAAACTTTTAATGTGAGAGGGATAGTCCTAAAATGGGATAAATCCCATGGAGACAAAGGAAAACACACAAAAATTCAAAAATTGTTACTTAGACCATTTCAGGTTGCCAAATAATTTACTTTTATCCTTCAAACTCTAGATGGAATAGAGGAAAACTTACGAGTAAATGGGAAAATTATTAAAAAGTTATTTTCTTAAAGATGGAAAATAACCTTTGTAGATATGTAATTAATCATATGTAAATATTTAAGTGTGAAAGTTGTTTTAGTTATAACAATTTTGACAAGCTTATCTTTATATATTATTTGGGTCTTCTTTCATAAGAGGATTATTTTAAAAGTATGTTGATAAATTGTAATGCATGATAATTTTCATCATAATCAATTATCTGTGTCGCATTATTTTTAACAAGGAAAATATTCCTAAATTCTCTCCAACTTCTCCCTTATCTGGAATTGCATATTGTTTCAACTAAATATAAGGTAATAAATAAAAAGAAAAATAAAGTATATCATGAAACAAACAATACATTGAACACCATTTTATGTATTGTTCCTTATTTACATAAATTTATGTATCACCCCGCTTTCGTCACCCAATTGCAAAAAATAAAAAATACTAAAAGAAATTCTTTCAACAAATAATAATAATAAAAAATGTAGTAACAGGAAAGTTGAAAACACTCATTTTGTGGGAAGTGTATGTAAACCCATTGGGGCTGTGGATGATCACTTGCAGTGGGTAAATGCATACATGATACTAAGGTAACTTCTCCGAGGTACTGTCCAGGCTTGCTGGTAGTGAATAAATGTTGGGTCAAGAAATTATAGTACTTAAACATACATGCTCAATGGTATTAGGTGTTGCTAAGTGATTAAATCTTAAGCCTTTTGTTAACTCTAAATATCATAAATTTAAATCTAGATTTAGGAAATTTGCAAGGTGTTGAAGAATACTACATTTCCCACTATTTCAATGCTCATGAATTTTCGTGATTAGGAATATTTTTCGAGTCATGAATTGTCACTTGTTTTCATACTAATATTTATTCTCTTTCTTTTTGGCCTAAACAAAGATAACTTGTTATCCCAGCTTGTCGTCAGTTGTTGTAGTTACACAAACACCCCATTTTGGTTTTCTCCTTTCATAATAAATTGGGACCCTTCTTGTAAATTTTTCTAAGGTTGTTCTTGGTTTTCTTTGCTTGGACAATTTTTACTTGTTGGAATCACATCCATTATAAATATCTCCCCAACGACATTCCAATATTCATTTTTTCTGGGAAAAGACTAAACTAATTATATTAAAGAAGTTGAAAAAATATTTACAAGAGGTTTTAACCTCTAAGAGTGAGTGAGAAACTCTCTTTCAAAACTGTTCACAAAAAGGCCTTTTCTGCTGATTGTGAGGAACATGATAATAACAGTAATACTCTTTAAAGAAGTAATACACTTCTAAACTATTCACAAAAAAAGCTATCAGCAGTAATACACTTCCAAGCAAAGGATTAAGGCATTACAGGCTTGGAATTCTACAAAAAAGCAGTACAGTGTCAAAAATGCTGAGCGCATATGCTTGCTTGTCTGGAAAAGACGCCAGCCGCGGTACGCTTCACCATGGTTGCCGAGAAGATGTAGCCGATCATGAACAGAACAGAACATAATGTAAACAGAACAAAACATATAAATTACCCCCAGACCAGGAGCCGCAGACATTACCCGCAGAACAGCGAAGATTACTTGAGATTTTTGGAGCATTGCTCAGCTTCCCTATCCAGATCTCGTTCCCAGGTAACCTCCATTCCTTCTGGGATATCTTCAGGTCTTAGAATTCCTGGCGACAGCTTGAGGTAAAGGATATTGGCAAAGGAGTTGTCAGGCTCCTTGTCCAAGGCTTGCTTCTGGGGAGAAGCCTTCCTGGTGATGTCCATTGCTTGAGGAACCTCCGTAGATTGCTGAGCTATGTTCATGGTGTCCTCGGCCTTCATGCTTCCAATCTCCTTTAGGACCTCTTCCTGCTCCTCAGAATGTACACAGGTGCTGTCTTCTTCATGCCTGCTCTAAGAGGAAGGAATGTAAGAGTTATCTTCCATTCCCCTCCTCTGTGAAGAGTTGTCCGAGCTAGGCGTCTATTCCTCTGTTTCCTCCTTCCTGCTGTCTTCCTCCTCCTCTTCTTCAGAGAAAATGACTGTAACAAGCGTTGAGACAATGGGCTTGTTGGTCCGGCGTCTGAATTTCAATTTCGCCGACTGCACAGTATTTCTTATGGCGTATCCAGAGTCTTCTGACCCAATTGAAGTGGGCGAAGCACAAGAAAGGGGAGAAATACGTCATGGGCTTTGATTGCCCCTGCCTCCAGAGCTTCCCCTCTGCCCATAATTTCGACCATGACGAGGAGTAGCGCGCAGACGAGGAGCCATAGGATGCGTGTAATGCTCTGCCGCCACCGGAAGATTACACAAAACCGCAATTGCTTCCCTGTTCACCTCGGAAATGAGTAATTCGAAGTCGTTCGCTGAAGAGATCCCGCTTCCTCGTTGCAGCTTCAGTAAAAGACGAGACCTTTGGTTATTGCCGACCGCAACCTCCCAAGAATGCTGTGAACCAGGCTTCGACCCTGCACAGAACTTGACCTTGAGGGAAGGCTTGCTACCGCCGACGCCTCCCTCCTTCCTTACCAGTCCGTCACTTCATTCTACGTTAGAGCCCCAATTCCCCTCCTGCTCAGACAAACATATCGCCGCGAACATTCTGGTATCCATGCTGTTAATTCCCTCGGAGTTTCCTTGGGACAAAAGCCTGAGTAAATGGCATTGAATGCCATTCAATACCACCTTGTGAAACATAATACCAAACCGCCTGTGTGCCGGCTCGCTGTCCTCTACGCGTGGCTGGCACATGGCGCTCTTTAGTTCATGTTGACACCCGCATCCAGGTATTCCAATATTCATTTTACTTGATTTCAACCTTGGAATTAATCCTTAAGGTCTTTTAAAATATTCCGTTGGTTTTATCATCTTAACAAGATGGCTTAATGAACTCCCTTCAAATTGTTTAATTTTAACTTGTTTTGGCCTATTTATGATACTTCATAATATTTATTGCATAATGTACCAATATTAATGTATCTATATTAATGATGTACATATAAGATGAAATATACAATAATGTAAAATATATGTTCATAAGTAAATAAATGTATTTGTAAGTATTGATGTACAAATAACAAATATATTATTACAAAACAGTTTAACCTAACATGCATATATTGTATATAACATAAACCAAATGCTACATAATCCTAAATGTCATGCCAAAAACGTCCAAAAGCTATTTAATGTGAAGGGAATGATATCAAGTTCAATATTTTTTTAAACTTCTTGATGTAATAGAGGGTTCGATGATGACTTAACGGCTCGTGAAACCATATCTCGAAGCTATCAAAGCACGACACATTCCATTTTCGAAAAACACAACTCCATAAGTACGTTATGCCAAGCATGGCCTGAAGCCATTGGTCAAACAAGTTATTTTCATTATAAGAAGGCTCTGATTTATGAATGACAGCCGAATGAATGTTTTTGATCCAATTTAATATTTGCTACCATCGGTCGGCGAGCCATATTTCCCATGTTACTGGGTCATAAATAAATGGCGGGTGTATATGCCCACCGTTTGATTTCAGTTTTAGCAAAATCAAATGGTAGGCATATACACCGTCGTTCATTTATGTTCATTTATGATTTGATAGCATGAGATTTATTGCTCCCCATCGGTCGAGATAACGTTTATATTTGTGCTGTTGATTGTAGGTTTCATCAAGCATTATACTCATGCCAGAATTCTTAAAACGAATATCTGAAATCCGATCTTTTATCACCGGTTCCAGCATATTCTCCAACATTTAAATGAAACACCATAAGAGAGAGATACTCTCGTAATTTAACCATGTCATTGTGCCCATTTTTTCTTGTGGTGAATGACACACTCTTAAAGTAAAATAAGTCCAAGGCATCTGGCAACAATAATCTGTACAACAGAAGGATCCCACCTTTTTCAATATGTACAACAAAAGGATCCCACTTTTTTCGGGAAAATAAATTTGATGAGTAGGGAAAATCATATTCAATTAAATGATTTTGGATGCCTTTCACACTAACAACTTGTTTCAGTTTTTGTTTAAACTATCTACATTTGTAAAATAGTTTTGATACGATGGCTCTCTACACATTTATAAGTTGGTGGTTTTAATTTGTAAAAGGAATTTCTCTGAGGGCTTTATATAAAACAAACTGTGCTTCGTTTAATATGGGGTTCAATTTTTTTTCCTGGCACACAAACTAGCATCAATGTAACCCGCTTTCTCCTGTCACAGTCCCTAAACCTATTCAATAAAATTTGAGAGAGTGTTTTCACATTGAGGTGTTAATTATTTGTCTGTAATGAGACCGGGGATAATTAGGTTGTTCACTATGTCATTATGATGAAACTGAAATTTTGGGGGTTGGCCAAAATCCCAATTCCTTTAAAAAAATCTTGATCTTGGACCTGTGGGTTATGGCCCACAAGCCTAAACGGAAGTGATTTAACTTTTAAAACGTGAATCTTCATTCTCCAGCCAAATAAGAACGACACATTGCTAATAAGAGAAGAACATAAACAACCATCCTAATTTATCCCGCAATTTAATAAATTCTGCCATCACATATAACAGGTAAACAATATATATAGATCGCCATCGACCCTGAAATGATCGATGGTGATAGACAAGCTCACAACACATGCATATACAATAACACTAGAACATGTTTTCATAATTTATATAAAACAGTTACAAAATTAAGGCCCTTCAGCCTTAAAACTGAATTCACGCTGGGCTACATCTTGCCCACTCACAATTTTCTCACAAATAAGATATCTCACACACCCTATCACATTGCCTTTATATAAGAATTTTAGGAACAATTTTAGGAAGGATCAATCCTATCCTCTCCGGATTTTCTCCACAAACGCTGCATGCATGCATGCTTTAAATCTGCTTTATCCTTTTTAAATCTATTTTTCTCCTTTAAATCACCCTTTTCTTTTGTTCTGATCCTCTGGTCCACGTTTGCTTGCTTTGTTGCTGATTGCTCCCGCATCACATTATCGACCTTTTGACAGGAGTTATTTTCTTAGTCTTTTGTCTTTTTTTACGAAGCGCATTTCGAATATGAGGTAATGAGACTTTGAGTTGATCGTTATTCCTGTTTTTCGTTTTTTTTTTTAATAAAAGGAGTTATAATATATATACGATATATATTGTATATAATATATATTATATACCATATGTATTATATACCATATATATTATAATACATTTTGATTTACTTGGTATTCCATATGAATTAAATGCAATCTTTGTTAAATTAAAAAGGGGATATTTTACATCTTGTTAACCTTTGAGAAGAAAAATGTGAAGTTTATAGGAAGCTTGCCAATTTTCATAAAATGTTAATTCTTTAACTTTTTCACTAATTAACAAGCTCATTTCTACTTTTGTAGGTGCTCTAATAATTTTGTGAATCATATTCCATACATACATTGATGGATGTCATACTAATATATTTCAATGTGTTATTCATTTGTTTTATCTTTCTACTTCATACATACATGTTATTGATGTTTTGTCCATGGATTCTATAAGTAACATTGAACTCTTTTCAAATAATTTGATTTGAGCCTTTCTAACTTGTAGGAAAGAAACAAAGAAAATTGTAAGATTACCTTAAATACATTCTCTTTTTTTCATGTAAATATCTTATTTAATTTTGGATCCTTTTGTTTTGTTCTTGGAAACATTGTATCTTTTGTATTTGCATCTCTTCTTTCGATAATAGTTTTTTCGATTAATATTCAATTATCAAATTTACTATCCATATTTTATTTCAATGAACATAAGTGTTATCCTAGGCTTATATATACATTTGTAACATAGAGGTAAAATTACATTTAGAGTAGACTTTATTCACGATGTTTCCTTCACATTTTAAAAAAACAAAAAATATTTTTTCCTCAAATCAAGCCTTTATTCATTGAAGCATCACTTCGTGAAGCATAAACATGTCCCAACATTCCAGTCTGGACTGCCATTAATGGAAAAGAGTTTAATCGGGACTCCGACCAGGAAGTCCTCTGATGTTGAGTCAAGACATTTCCATATCTCAACACTATCATAATGTAACCATGAACCCCTATTATATGTATGTACCACTGAGTTCTCCAACCCCTTCAGTACTACAACCCGAGCCACCCATGCCTCAATGAGAACCACCTTAGCAGCGATATGTGTATGTTGAATAGAACATTGCTAATCCCTCTAATAAAAATAAAAGGAACAAAGGGGAAGGAATGAATAATGCTAAACCTCAAGGTAACCCAAACAAGAAAGGGTAAAATCCTAATGCCTACTAGGATGACATTCCTATTACCATGACCAAGCAATAGGGAAATCAACTGAGGTAGAATAACACTCTTCACAGGAATAACGCTTACACATGTTGTGGTACATATGGTAATTACGCACATGACTATCCCCTTCTCCCTAGTATCTGTAATATGTGTTAACGTGATGGAGTTGCATCAGGAGGGGATCATTGTATTCCTACTTCCACTCCTCCCACTTTAGAATATATAATTTTTTAGATTTTTCTTCCCTACTCAAGGGTACGTGGACACCCATAATGGCCATAATTCTCCCCACATTCTTCCTCCCAATCAACCTAGGCATGGATCCTATCATATCTCTATTATGGGTTATCTCGATGTCAATATATCCACTTGTTCACATCAATATTGTCCTCCTCCTAAGAGACAACAAATAGTGACCACAAATCCTCTATCATCATCAATTCATTCTCTACATATCACTCAACCAATAGTTGAGGTTCCCCCTAATATCACCAAGGGACCATTACATCAAAATTCTACCAACTCCTAGGTTTTCCATCATTATAGCATAGTTGATAACATGACATAGTCTCCTACTACCATGTTAGTTCTGGAAGTTCTCTAGACTTGTCCTTCACATTGTGAGGATTTACTCTCTACTTCAGGCGTTTTGAATCGTCCATATAATCAAATGAATTTATTCGATCCTGATAAATAACATACTCCTCATCTCCAACCATTTGTTTCTTTCCATATCCATGTATCCATTAAGAACACTAATATTTAACAATGTATCATTGACGAAGTGGCATCCACTCACATGATGCCTTTCCAAGAACATAAAATACTTGGATCTCCGAAAATATTACCATTTATAATCAACCTTTGTGCACATGATGGCCTCCCCTCACAACCCATAGTCTTGTACCATAATTTCTCCATTGTTGCCAACAAGCAAGTCTTGATCTATGTTGAGGTTATTAATGCCCCTTTAGACTATAACCTCTTGATAGGGTATAGTTTCATGTATGCAATGATGGGAGCGTGTTCCTATGTTTATCATACCATGAGATTTCCTCATAATGGGAAGATAGTCACCATTAATCAGTTGAGATACTCTGATCCTATGATTTAGGTTCACCCTAAGAATTTCATTTCTTTGATGGGTGGAAATAAGACAATTCTTTCCTTCACTGAGATAAGTCCATGAGTTTATAAATATTCCTTATTGCTTGGGGCAAATTATGGATCCCCTCCTATTACATCTACACCTAGAACCTCATAGGATTTCAATGTGTCTAGGTTTCAAGTTTCTTAGCTACCTGGTACATTTTTCCAGTATCCAACTCATTAGAAATATGTTTCTGCAAACTCAACTAATGTCTTAAGAGGGGTCCCTCCTCATCATTATTGATTCAGTTAGATAACATTCTTATTTCCACCATCAACAATAGTCATAACACCTATGATAGATATGCTAAGTTTTGCAAATATTACATTTGGACTTCTAGTTTGGTACATGGATCCTCCTACTAATACCCTTCCTTATCAACTTAAACCCCATGTAGATTTGACACCTGTTGAATTATTCTTGACCAACACTTCCATTACTTCAATTGCATTACAACTGGAATATGATTTTTTTGTTGTTGTGAAAGCATCAAAAAAATGAGGCAAATCCAAGAAGAAGGGGACCAATGATAGGACAACTTAGGCAGTGACCACTCAAAATTCTACACCTAAGCCTAACCTGTCATGTCCTTTATGCGATATTCATGGTCGTGCCACCTATAATTTTCCTACGCACTCATAGTTAAATTGTTCCTTTTCCTTTGAAAAACTTTAGCCAAACCCAAATGTTCATGAGGTACAAGTCCCTCTTCCTAAATGATTTAAGAAGAAAAAAATGTTTACACATAAGCCACCCATGTGCTTTGGGTGAAATATGAAATAATTATTCACATCGTCACCCTCATCCCTCACATTTTTTGCGATAATCTGTCCATTGTTCATGACATCGATGTTTATCATATTGGAGTTTAAACTCCTCTACTTACAACCCTTGACACCTCTTCTTTAGCAAGGAAAGAAAATAGACAACCCAACGTCATGATTGGTCATTTGAATGTGGAGATGGCAAACAATATTGTACATATCCTTTATTTTTCATCATATATGGGATCAAAATATTCAAACTCCATAGGATAATTTGGTTGTGTACCTTTGGAAACATCTTTTTTCTCTAAGGTTTTTTCAGCATCAACATTAGTGGACCTTCCATCCTCCAATCACTAGTCTCATTGCATAGATATCACACGTGAAAAATGTATCCCAGAGTGATGATTTAGATATTTATTCATTGTTTAAGTCATGTCATCCATTATAATCTCACATTCTAGTATTTCATTTTGATGAAGACATTAGGAGTTTCTGGCCATACCATATTATGCATGGGATGACATCCATGATCACTCATGTATTCTCTAGCAACAATCAAGTCATCTTAACCAATAATATATGGAATCAAAATAAATTACTCATTGTCAAGTAGATTAGTTTACAAACCCCTTATTCCAAACCAAAAAAAATGAGTCACGTCAACCATGTGGCCATTAGGTTGTTGAACAATGTTTGGGTAAGGGGGCATCCATGTTGAGGGTCCGAAAGGAGAAATTCTCCCCAACTGTCATATCACATCTGGTAGTGTTTATTCTAGTACCATTATCCTTCCCCATCATGAAGAAATTATAGAGTCCCATGTAACTCTCGATCAGGTTATGGATGATCCACTCAATGATTCCTACATCCTACATCAACAATCTAATCCCGTTGAGATTTTTATTATTAATCCCCAATTTCATCTATGTGATAATTTGTGCATTATACCCCAAGAAACTCCTTGATTTGGTGACCCCTACTTACTAGACCATAAATTTAGTTGCTTTTGCTCACATACTCAATATCAAATTAGATTGGCCCTCCGCCATTTCCCTTCTCCTATTTTATCCATCCCTTGTTTCCATAAGAAGATAACTAGTTCATAATAAATGGAAATCATAAACCAAACTACATATTCACATTATTTATACCATCATGTAGTATCATAATCGTTATTTTTTTTGGATTCCACTACTATAAATACATTTTACATACCCATGACTTGCTACATGCACATTTAGTTTGGGGCATCCTTACCACTTTTTCATACCCGATCAATCCCCACCCATCATCATTTGTTGGGTTGAAATGTCTCATGCTTAGGAGCATCATGGAAACTCTAGCCTCATTTTCCTTTTGATTATTATCAACTCTTTGTATAGGCCGCAATGGTTTAGGTAAGTTCAATTACCCCTTAATTCCATAGGTAGTTTTTCCTACCGACCTTTTGGGTGTGCCATCTACACATTATATTTAGTAGATGATTGATACCTTACATTGCATAATTATACTATATGCGTTTCCATACTTACAATCTAGTTCCCATGTTTGACTTGGTGGGTGTAGGATGAGCTTAGGCCTCTGGTAATTCAACCCCATGCCTTTCCTTGATTCATTGCTAGGAAATATTTTTCCAAGCATTCAAACCATTCCTTTTGTTCATTTTATACTTCATCCAGAAGCCATTTTTTTTTATGACATGTCAAGTCTCATTCTTTTTTAAATCAAATTTCCTCATATTTATCGCTCGTACACTAACACCACCTTTTATTTGTACTTGTTGACTCATATTTCAATTTTCGTTTTGAGTAATTATTGTTTACTCATGTTTTGGGGATCTTCTTTAGACTCATTTCCTATATCATTTTGCATTTCAATAACATCACCCCATTCGTTTCATTCTCCTATAATTCAGTGCATATCATCTTAGATACCCGCACACTTTGGTAAGTGGATGAACCCATCCATCTCTTGAATTTCCCACCTATTAAGTGTTATATCCTTCCTCACATGGGGACTCAAACATCATTACCCCTTTTTATTTTGGCTCCCGTGATGTTACATCTTATTCACTTTAGGAGTTTGGTTTGTCTTCATACCAGAGCTAACATAATTTTCATTTCTTGCCTTAATGATGATAGCCCATGCCCCCCCAACACTCACCCCTCTTAATAGCTCTTGTTTTACCTTGGGAGGGCCTTGTACCACTTGTACTTGATTTGGTTAGTGGAAGCACAATTTATTTTCCTTTATCCATAGCATCACAAATGAGTCATTATTATGTCCCATGGAATCTATTCATAACCACATTGAGTCATTTTATAGTATAACAACACCTTCATTTGTTGTTACCATCCTATATTGTTGATATTTGACCTCTAAACGTATTGATACATCTTTAAAAATCCTTTTTCTAAGTACTTTAGCATCCCCTTTGGAATTTTTTCAGTGAGTGGCAGGTCAACCTTACATGTTATACTCTGATAAGGGTAGTTGAAAGCCTACTCATTGGGCCACTTTTTTCACTACCCTTAGTGTAATTCAATGTTATTGAAACTAAGCTATATTCTTGGTGCCTTTTTTTAGGACTCATCATTGTATAACATTTGTAGTCCCTCCTCTATTGAATTCTAGACATTTATTCCAAGGGAGTGGCCTAAAGGTTTGCTTACCTTGCATATAATTTCTTCCTTAATAAGTGCCATAGATCAAGAAAAGGGAAACACAATTTCTCTCATTCTTAACTCTAACTCATTATCACACTATCGAGAATCATAGACTTGATGGTTTAGTGCTTAGGCAAATTATACTGGCATTCCTTGGGCATGTGTGACTTGTTCCTTGACCTTAGGAAAGATTTCCCTTCATGTAGTCCCCCACATGCCACACCATCACCAGTTCATGGTCTAGCCTCAAATGTAATTCAATAGATTTGACTACCTTTGTTTCCATGATTCATAGATCCCATTGCATGAGCCCCCCTTTATTTTTATAATTTAGATATTTAGAATCGTTTCTTGTTTAGTAGGGATTTTCTTGCCGTGATCTCCCGCTCTCACCACCTTGGGGGAATTTGGTCCTATGTGTCTAGATCAACATCATTGTTTGTATCAATCCTCACTGTTTTATTCTAGGCACATGTATAGGGGATTATGTACTTCATTGTATCATTTTCTAGCCCATTGTAGCCAACTCATTATGTATCATATATTTATTTGCTCATACCCATTTTGTTAGGGACATCATTATTCCTTGTACTCAATTGTCACGGTGGGTATGGGTATGCCTCCCCCACCTCTTTGAGATCATTTACACAACTCCTAAAGGATCTCCAATCAGGAGTAGATCTCATCTCCTCCTCACACGATTATTCCCATATTAGTAGTTGCTTTCTCTCTCTCCATGACCTCATCTCATGTCTCGTGAAGGGAAAATTGAAATCTATTCCATTTATATGATGTGCTCCTAATACTCATACCTTGGGGGACAATATGTTATCAACTAAAAAGTGATCAAGTAAGCATATTTTACTAGGTTGATTGAAATACACCATGTAGTATGTGTTTTACACATTAAAATTGCCTTTCACCATAGGAAATAATTTAGAAAACCTCTTTTCCGAAGTTATTTCCATTTAATTAATTTAGGGACATGAGAATAACTCATAAATTATTTTAATTTTAAGTTATTCTCATATTTTTATCCATTTTAGTGTGTAAATAATTAGATTTGTTTTCACTCTCATTTACCATTTCCATAGGAATAATTAATTAAATCATTAATTATTTATTATTCCTTAGTAATTTCAACATTATCTTAAAGATAATTTATTAAATCACTATGTAATAATCATTTTTAACCAATTTGACCATTTCAATTAGAAACAAATAAATAAGCCCAATTTGTTTATTAATTGTTTCACCGACTTTTATTAATTAACTCAAAAAATCATTATTTTTTTGTTAGTTAACTAAAAAAATATTATTAATTATTTATTTAATGTTTTGCTCTCCCAAAAATAAAAAAATACTTGTAAAGATTAGATCTTAATTTGGTCTAACAAATATTTTACTCTCAGACCGTGTCGAGACTAATCTATCATTTTATTAAAGAGAAAAGCTTTCTCCACTATTTTCACCATCCCATTTTGATCTTGTCACTTTCAAACTCTTCATTTAAGTTCCACGCTACCATTCTTCCCATAGCATATCATAAAGAGGAAAGCCATCTATTGTCATAGGAAAGGAAGAAAATAATCCTCCCACATAGGAGAATGTGGTGACCCTTCTTCAATCATTTTTCCTCCTCGTGTAATTATTTTATTTGAATAAAAATAATTTTTCATTGAATATGGTTCTATAGTGCCTTTTATATCTTTCATATTCTAATTATTGTTACAAGTTTTTTGTTGTTTTATGTTGTCTATTTTTGTGTAGATCCAATGCATATATATTTGGGACTACTATTTAGGGTTTAGATCCAATTTTTATTATTATACTACTCTATACCATAATAGGAAGGATTTTTTCTAACCTTTTGACATATTTCCAGCTAACAATAATTATGTCCACAATTGGAGGATTTAATGGACATCGAATGTGGGTTTTCACAAGCATATGAAAAAACAAGAAATAATCATTAAGTGATTTTATTGGCTTATGATGTGTTGAATTTGGAATTGGAAAGTTTCATGTCTCTTGGCACTGGCCAAAATGTGCAAGACGGTGCAATACAATTTGATAATTTGAAATAGGTCATGTACCTCTCCTTAAGAACATAACTTTGAGAACGCTTTAGTAGTAAATTGATGGCTATAGTAACCACGTGATCTCGTCTTCATAGGTTCATATTCATTATCCATATATCATTATCTTACCATCAACTAATTAATATTTGAGGTCACATATAATACATCCTGCAATCTTTTAACATCCTCCAAAGGCTAAAATATATTTAACAAATACAAACGACTTTATTTTTAACTCTTTTTCTTCATATCATCCGCGGAACATATGGGGAATGCTCACTCAAGGTTCCATTATTTTATTGGACTTGGACGCTAACTCGCATGCAATACCAAAAGTCACTACTACAACAATAGAGAAAATGAGGCACATCATTTTACTATTAGAAAAAATGATGGTCAACTTATTAATGCTTTCAACTTATGCTTGACTATTTGAACAACAATTACTCATGAATTGATTAAAATTTTCATGCTAGAAAGATAATTCATCTATAGGAGGTATGAAAATAGGCAGGCCATCCATAAATATGAAAATGCCTTCAATGGATGCATAATATCCCATGCAACACCATGTCTCGAGTAGGGATACTATCAAACACGTTTCACGCATTAACCACATTTTGGTGTTTTTCAAGCATGGTAATAAGCACTTTTTTCAGGACAAGTTCTTGCTGAAAATGATTTTTTGTTTGTGCTATCTTTAATACCATGCTATCAACATTTAATATAAAGGTGCTATGAAATTATTTCGAAATCTCCAATATGAATTGAATTCATCACTTTGAAAATATTTTCCACTTAATAAATCCATCAACATGTATTCAAACATTAATTTATGAAATGTCCATTGAGGGAAGTGGTAATGATTCTTTAAAACCTATTTTACTTTATGGATGCACCTTTATTTCCTATTTCATTTTAGTAATTTTCTGCACATGCATGGTTAAAATGAATACCCACATGTATTTTTTTATTGGATTATAATATATTTACACGGGTTAAAAGCCATCGTGGCTGTGAGGGCTAAGGAGTCTAATCGCCATGTTTGAGAAAATGAGAGTGTGAGAGGCACAATGTGACAAGTTTATGGTAGGAGGTGGATACATCTTCAACAATGGGATTGACGTCTAACATATTTAACTCAATCCGTAATAACTTTGTTTCATAGATACATTTTCAGACATACAATTAATTTCTAGGAATAAAATTCTAGACACATTGAGCATACATTTCTTACCATTATTGTACCACTGAAATTCCACTAGCCCACATTCAAAGCACTTAGGATATCTTAATCATTAAGATTGGTGAGAAATGATATATTAATTAGGCTAGTGAGATGGATTCTATTTATGTATGTGTATAAATATGTATCATATATATATAAACGTCTATAAATTCATTTATTTCTCTATTGAGTTGAATGAACAAATGGGAATGATAATATTCATGGTGATGAATAAAAATCAAACAAAAGTTCGCAGAATAAAAATTCATAAAAGTAAAGAAAAGGGAAAGGAAAATTTGGTTTGCAAATTAAGGCTAGTTTCCAAAGCAAGATATTCGTAAAGAAACCAAAGTAGAAACGGGGCATGCTTGAGAGTTAGGGTTATATATGAATTTAAACAAAAACAAATATTAAAAAAAGGAGCTTTAGAAATAGAAGAAGTGAATACACAAAGAGTTAAGACAAAACCATTACATGAAACCTAAAGGCTAAATTCACTAAAAAAATAAACTAAGCCTTATATCTATTGATATGGATGAGCATTTTTTTCTTGCAAGATTAGCGTACTCGCTGATTGGACCAACCAGAATTGTTGTTTAGATTTAATAGCTAGCGGGGATGCAGTATACCTGGGGGGAGAGTATGGGGTACAAAGGGAGGTATCCAAGGGAATAACGTAATAATGGGATGCGCCATAGTAATAAATAAAGTGGTTAACCAGTATTATGAAAGGGACCACAAGTAGTTAATAATAATGTAATCAGCCCATGGTATTAGATAGATGGTATTGAGACAACCATGGTAATGACCCATGGTATTGTGTGTATGAGGCCTTTATAGATGCTAAAGACTCCCCATTGAGAGATGTCTAGAATTATTGTATGAAAAAACATATGGCTTGTGGATTGTTCTCCTTCCTTAAAGAGTGAATGCATGGTGTTTCCCTACCTTAAGGGTTTTGATTAATAAAGTGCACCATTTCTATATTAAGATCTTGCTATTTTTTGAGTATATTTCTATTATTTTATATTTTTAGATCAGATCTATAACAAGTGGTATCAGAGCGCTTTCTTGGGCAATGTAGATATTTTTTTATTTTTTATTTTTTGCAAGAACTTTTTGGTTCTGTGAGTTTGCAGATCAGATTTGTACTTTTTTGTGAACATTTTGTAGAATTTAATTGTAGATCTGGGTTGTTTGCGAAAAATACCCAATTTGAAAAAATCCGGCCGAATCAGAGTCTAGATGAAGAAGATATCGCTGATTAAAAAATCAACTATGTTGTAGAAATTTTTCAGGGCAGCGAGTTTGTAGATCAAATATGTACGTTTTGGTGAAATATTTGTAAAATCTAATTACAAATATGGGTTATTTCCAAAAAAATACCTAATTAAAAAAAAAAATCAGTTGAATTGGAGTCCAGATAAGGGGGATATCACTGATTTAAAAATAGCTCTTTCTCAGAAAGTTTTGTGATGGCGGGATAGTTGCAATGTGAATTTGGAATTCTAGCACTTAGATCGGGATTTCTATCACATGGGAAGATGTAGAATGCTTGTTCCATTTACGAAAACGGGTCATAATAATGATTCTGCGCAATATCGACTAAACTGTGGCCACTTTAAATGTTCGCCAAGCAAGTAATTTTTTTTGGTGCCATCTAGCAAGATGTTTTTTTAGAAGAAAAGATGATAGCCCTATTATTGAAGAATCCATATAGAGTCAAAAGTTCACATATGGGAAACAATGAAATTTTTTATTATTGCTTGCTTTCCAAGATGAGGCTTATAAATGATGGAACTCAATTTACAACAAGCAGTTGTCCGAACTTTCAGATAAAGAATTTGAAAAACTCCTTTTGGACAAATGGTCTCATGCTAGAAAATAGGGGAATGAGACATGTGAAGGGTTAATAATGAGGAGGTAAAATTTTATAAAGATTTTTAGATTTCTATGGATAAGTATGCCTTGCATTGTGATTTTTATATTTTAGAGATGGATAACATGGATTTTGTTTTGGTATATCCTTGGATGAAATATGTGGGTAGTGTTAATATTAAAGTGTAGAAGAAATTCATGAACCTCTGGTATAAAAAGAAGAAAATAACATTGCAAGATATTTGTATTAAGACCCAAGTAGAGTCTATGGAGGCAGAAGCACAAATCTCTAATGACACGGACACATCAGATGATGAGCCTTTAATGGTTGACAACCAAACACAAACATCAAACTAGGTACTGATACATCAGATGAGAACTCAAGGGTTGAAGTAATATTGGAAGATAAGAGACAACAATAGGCACCACAACATGTAACAACTACCAATCAAGCTCCACTAGGTGGTGAATTAAAGAAAAAGACATCGTTGGTTAAAACTTCAAC
Source organism: Pinus taeda (assembly GCA_000404065.3). Classification (NCBI taxonomy): domain Eukaryota; kingdom Viridiplantae; phylum Streptophyta; class Pinopsida; order Pinales; family Pinaceae; genus Pinus; species Pinus taeda. The sequence continues at coordinate 224,489 of APFE031239498.1, read as the reverse complement.
ATATTACCACCCACATCACCTCACAGGAAAACAACCAACAAGATGGCAATGAATTAGCCACAAGGAAAACAACCCCTACATGACAGATAGAGTGGGGCGACGATCCACCTACTACACATCAATATAAAGGAGTAGCCAGGGTCAACTTCCATCAAGCGAGCGAGGCACCAGCTAGATCGAGGGTTCACCTTTCTCTGGGATGGCTAGATGCACATGCGTGGTACCAGTAGACTACCCTTTTGAGTATATCTTATTATTTGTGTTCTTCTTATGTTTCGGGGATGAAACATGTTTAAGGGGGGTGGAATGTAGTATACCTAAGGGGGATAGTATGAGCTACAAAGGCAGGTACTCAAGGGAATAATATAATAATGGGATGGGCCATATTAATAAATGAAGTGGTTAACTTGTATCATGTAAGGGACCACAAGTAGTTAACAATAATGTAATAAGCCCATGGTATTAGATAGATGGTATTGGGGGAACCATGGTAATGACCCATTGTATTGTATGTATGAGGCATATATTGAGGCTAGGGGCTCCCCATTGAGAGATTTCAAGGATTATTGTATGAACATGCATATGGCTTGTGGAGTGTTCTCCTTCCTAAAGGAGTGAATGTATGGTGTTGCCATACCTTAAGGGTTTAATTAATAAAGTGAAGCATTTCTATATTTGAATCTTATCATTTCATGGGTATATTTGTATTTTCATATATTTTCAAATCAGACCTATAACAAGGGAACTTTGTTCATTTAGCCACATAGTGAAAAATTACAGTAATGAATCAAAGTTAGTGTACAAATAGAAATGAGAATACATATATTAGTGGGAAAATTAAAGAGAGTTTTGAGTATTTCTCAAAACTTAGGTGGTTATTGTAAGCACAACAAGGTGATGTAATAGCCTAATTCACTAAATCCCTAAACCAACACTGATTCAATGAAATTTTCCTTTTAACCTGGAACTAGAATATCTTGAAAACTCACTCTTTAAAATTTTAAAGAGTGAGTTTTCAAGACCACAAGTAGTTAACAATAATGTAATAAGCCCATGGTATTAGATAGATGGTATTGAGGGAACCATGGTGATGACCCATGGTATTGTATGTATAAGGCCTATATAGAAGCTAGAGACTCCCCATTGAGAGATGTCAAGGATTATTGTATGAACAAACATATGCCTTGTGGAATGTTCTCCTTCCTTAAAGAGTGAATGAATGGTGTTTCCTTACCTTAAGGGTTTAGATTAATAAAGTGAAGCATTTCTATATTCAGATCTTGTTATTTTTTGGGTATATTTCTATTATTTTATATTTTTAGATCAGATCTATAACAAGTTGTATCATAGAACTTTATTGGGCAATGCAGAGTTTTTTTTTGCAAGAACATTTTGGGTTTGTGAGTTTGCAGATAATATCTGTACTTTTTTGTGAAAAAATTGTAGAATCTAATTATAGAACTAGGTTGTTTGTGAAAAAAAAAAAAAAAAAATTGACTGAACCGGAGTCTGGATGAAGAAGATATCACTGATTTAAAAATCAACTATGTTGTAGACATTTTTCAGGGCGACGAGTTTGCAAATCAAATATGTACATTTTGGGGAAATATTTGTAAAATCTAATTGTAAATCTGGGTTCTTTGCAAAAAAATACCCAATTAAAAAAAAAATCAGTCAATCTGAGTCTGGATAAAGGGGATATCGTTGATTTAAAAAGAACTTCTTTTCAGAAAGTTTTGTGATGGTGGGATAGTTGCAGCACGAATTTGGAATTCTAGTGCCTAGATCAGGATTTCTATCACATGGGAAGGTGAAAAATTCTTGTTTCATTTATGAAAACGGGTCATAATAATGATTCTGAGCAATATTGACTGAACTGTAGCCACATTAAATGTTCGCCAAGAAAGTGAATTTTTTTGTGCCATTTAGCAAGATTTTGTTTACAGGAAAAGATGATAGCCCTACTATTAAAGAATTCATACAGAGTTAAAAGTTCACATATGGGAAACAATGAAAAAATTTATTATCGATTGCTTTCCAAGATGAGGCTTATAAATGGTGGAACTCAATTTACAACAACCAGTTGTTTGAACTTTCTGATAAAGAATTCAAAAAACTTCTTTTGGACAAATGGTATCATGCTAGAAATCAGGGGAATGAGACATGTAAGGGGTAATTTTCTACTGGTATCTCCTTATTGCAAGTTCATGGATGTATTCAAAAGGAGAAAATCATTGTGTTTATAAATCCTAGTTGCAAGCAAAATCTTATAAATGTCAATTTGGCAAAAAAATTGCAAGTTCCAGCAAAAAAAATGGAGCACACACAGGTTAATAATGACGAGGTGAAAGTTTATAAAGATTTGAAGCTTTCTATGGATAAGTATGCATTACATTGTGATTTTTATATTTCAGATATGAATAACATGGATTTTGTTTTGGTATATCCTTGGATAAAATATGTGGGTAGTGTCAATATTAATGTGTAGAAGAAATTCACGAAACTTTTGTATAAAGAGAAGAAAATAACATTGCAGGATATTTCTATTAAGACCCAAGCAGAGACTACGGAGGCAGAAGCACAAAGCTCTAATGACACTGACACATTAAATGATGAGCCTTTAATGGTCAACAACCAAACACAAACATCAAACCGGGTATTGATACATCAGATGGGAACTTAGGGGTTGAACTAGTATTGGAAGATAAGGGACAACAACCAGCACCACAACATGTACCAGCTACTAATCAAGCTCCATTAGGTGGTGAATTAATGAAAAAGAGACCATTGGTTAAAATTCAGCATATCACCACCCACATCACCCTGCAAGAAAACAACCAACAAGATGGCAACGAATTAGCCACAAGGACAACAACCCTTGCATGACAGATAGAGAGGGGCAACAATCCACCTACTACACATCAACACAAAAGAGCAGCTGGGGTCAACTCCCATCTCAAGCGAGTGAGGCACCAGCTAGATCAAGGGTTCACCTTTCTCTAGGATGACTAAATGCACGTGCATGGTACCAGTGGACTACTCTTTTGAGTATATCTTATTATTTGTGTTCTTCTTATGTTTCAGGGATGAAACATGTTTAAGGGGGGTGGAATGTAGTATACCTAGGGGGGATAGTATGGGCTACAGAGGGAGGTACTTAAGGGAATAATATAATAATGGGATGGGTCATATTAATAAATAAAATGGTTAACTCGTATCGTGTAAGGCACCACAAGTAGTTAACAATAATGTAATAAGCCCATGGTATTAGATAGATGGTATTGAGGGAACCATGGTAATGACCCATTGTATTGTATGTGTGAGGCCTATATAGAGGCTAGAGACTCTCCATTGAGAGATTTCAACGTTTATTGTATGAACATAAATATGGCTTGCGGAGTGTTCTCCTTCTGAAAGGAGTGAATGTATGGTGTTGCCCTACCTTAAGGGTTTAATTAATAAAGTGAAGCATTTATATATTTAGATCTTATTATTTCTTGGGTATATTTGTATTTTCATATATTTTCAGATCATATCTATAACAAGGAAACCTTCTTCCTTTAGCCACATAGTGCAAAATTACAATAATGAATCAAAGTCAATGTACAAATAGAAATGAGCATACATATATTAGTGGGAAAATTAAAGAGAGTGTTGAGTATTTCTCAAAACTTAGGTGGTTATTGTAAGCACAACAAGGTGACATAATAGCCTAATTCACTAAATACCTAAACCAACATTGGTTCAATGAATTTTTCCTTTTAATCTAAAATTAGAATGTCTTGAAAACTCACTCTTTAAAATTTTACACTCTTTTAGGTCATTCTCTCCGAACATGAATCCATAGTTCCCCAATCATATAACTTTAGTGATTTATCATCATTTCTTGAATATATAACTTGTAAAGTTTCTTTCCTTTAAGGATTCACTCAGGTTTAGCTAAAACTCATAAACATAAGATTTACTTAAAAACAGGGTTGAAAATTTAAGCAAATGGGTTATGGATCCATTTTTCCCCATCATGTAACTTTAGTGATTTATCATCATTTCTTGAATATATAAATTGTAAAGTGTTTTTCCTTTAAGGATTCACTCATGTTCAAAGTAAAAATCATAAACATAAGATTTATTTAAAAACAAGGTTGAAAAGTTGAGCAAATGGGTTATTTTTTTTTCTTATGGTGTTGTTCTAAAAGCATTAATATCTTTAGTGGAATCACCTGCATCAAAAATATTTCTCAACAACTTTAAATTAACCTCTCTTCCCAATCGTTTTTTGAAAAATAAATGGAGCAAATAATGGTTTTCACATGTTGAAATTGATAAATTTCTAATATTAGGGAAGACATGAACCTACCTTAATAAGAATATGACCCATGATATTTTACACCTTGGATGCTTAACTAAAAACCATTTACATGGTGTGCTCTCATAATAACCATTTACATGGTGTGCTCTCATAATGTAAATAAATGATATCAAATTGTCTAAATCACCAATTATTTGAATTTTCAAGGTCTTTTGAAATTTAGTTTTTTTTTTAAGCCACAATTCCATCCATGATTTAGCTTTTATGTAGTATGAAATATTTTTCATCTCTATTTATTTAAATAACAATAAATAAATAAAACAAAAAACATTAAAAATTTGTATACTTTCTATCTTTATCAAAATTTTACACATAACCGGTTTATTAAATTTCAAATGGAATTACAGCTATAATCTTTTTTGAAAATAAAATGAATATTTCAAAAAAATTACAGGAAAACCATTTCAAACTTAAAACTAAATCTATGTAAAGTAAACTACAATAAACTTTTCCAAAACTGTTCCACCATTAACAAATCCAATCAAATCAAAATCCACAAAGGCACAAAAATTCAAGTAACCACTCTCAATTCAGAATTTTGAAGATATATATCATTCTGGAAATAAACTTGTGACTTCGATGTTATGGAAATCATTTATTAAAGTTTTATGAAATTTGTTCCACAAAAACATTAAAATGTATCGGAATGATATGTAACACTATATTTAAGTTAATGATAATAAATAAACAATTTACCGAGTAATATTGATATTTTAATGATGTTCTTTTATGATAAAAGAGGATATTATCATATTAATTTTAAAATTTACATTTTAACATACTACTGAACAAAACTACTGAACATGTTAGAAGTTACTAATTATTTTCTAATATTTTGGGAAAATAATTAAGATGGTTTTTTTTTTTCCTTAATTTAAATTTCTGGAAAAAAATATAAAAGAAATATTTTTGTTTCATGTAAAAAAATTCTCATGTAATAGTTTTAAAAGTTGTAGACAGAATTAGGAAAAATGTTGTAGGTTATTATTTAAGCATATAAATCTATAAAGGCAATAAAAAAGCATAAAACGAAATCTAGAAGTGAGTTTGAATGATTTAGATAATGAAATATCTATAGTTCGCTTGTAAATATCGCTTGAATAATGAGAATGCCCCCATAGATGTTTTCTTTCTTTAAAAAAGTTAAACCATATTAATTTTAATTTATTTTTAAAAAATTATATTTTTAATTTATATCAACTCCACAAAACATATATGAAAAATACATATACTTTATTCTTACTAGAAAATTAGTATGGACAAAAATTTCAAATAACTAAAACTATCTCTCGTTCTTTTCGATTATCTAGCTTTAGCTCCAAAGGAAATATTGAGATTTTTTCTATACCATATTGTAGATATTTTACAAGCTCTTTTTGGTTTAAATATTATTTTACATATTTTGACATTTCACCCTAAATCTGGATTACTTTAGCTCTCATTTTATTATTAAAAAGACTTTTAATGCCTAATTTTAGTAGCATTTCTAATTTCGATGTAAAATTTTCATTTTAACCATATTTATTTAGTTTATATTTATTTAAATTTTTATACATTATAAATTTAAATTCAATTTCGCTATTTATCAGCTTTTAATAAATATGATATATAGTCAATTATATTTATCAACTTTAATCTGTAATCATATATAAATCCAGCCTTCACATAAAACGTTTAGGATGGCGCCACACGATTTACATGAGGAACAATTATATTGTGCTGTGCATGAAATGATTATAGTTAAAACCATACTCACTTTTACAGTGCACATAAAATTCATTAATGTGTTATTAGTGAAATTTCACTAGCTTGATTGTATTAAAGTATTTGTTTTGTAGAATAGTTAACCTCCAAAACTAAAATAAAGATATAAGAGAAAATCAACAATATCAAATGTTAGTATAATCTACATAATAAGAAAAATAACCAACTATATCAAAAATTAGTATAGTCTAAATTATTTTAATGATTTAAAAATACATCAGCAAACCACCCAAAATAATTACCACTAATGTGAAAAAGGGTTACAAGAAAATTGGTTTTCGTTATCGACATTCGGAACTTCAGTGATGACTGTAATGTCGTTAAGATGAATGCACTTCGATGACATTTTTTCTTCATGCATACATTGTTTGTCTCCCTATGAATTAAGCTTTGAGGGTGATATCATTTCTTTTTCGGTAGTTTTTCTAATAAGCAGAATTCCGTGGGGAAGATAAAAAATTAAAAAAATGAATTCGCTATGAATATACGCAAATGTTTAAAATGCGAATTAAAATTTGTTTGCATATAAATTATAGTTTGATGTAAAGTATAGCAGGATTTTGATACATTGTTTTTCATTTTTTATAGTTGGACGTTGATAACTTGATTTTATTTCTTTATGAAAATATCAAAATAATAAAAAATATTTTATATATTTGGTTTTGTTAATCTATCCTCATAAATACTTGATGTAATGGTGTTTTAAAATGTGAATTAAAATTTGTTTGAATGAGGATTTAGTCGGATGTTGATACTTTGTTTTCTTTTTTTTATAGTTGGATGTTCGATTACCTTGGCTATTTTCCTTTGACGAAAAAATACAAAATAAAAAAAATATTTTATTATAATTCGATTTTAGGAAAATTCAATATTTCATGTAGAAAATATCATTTTTTATTGAAAATTCAATATTGTAATGATTGAATGTAGAAAATGTACCATTTTTTTTTTTTAAAGTTCAACGAAAATATACAATTCGCTTTCAGAAAATTCATCATTGAATGCGTTTTTTTCCTAATAATTTTTAAACCAAAAGAAAATTCTTTAGGAATAAACGCCATTCTCAAAATATAAAAGTACTGATTTGTTTTGTATATGAATTGTGGTTTCATTTTGATACTTCACCTTTCCTTTCTTTCCTTTAGCTTTAAGACTTTGAGCTCGAAAGCAAAAAATGATTTCCTTATGGAATTACGCGAATATTCAAACATGTTAACTAAGGCTTGTGTCCATGTGAATAAAGGTTTGGTGTCAATATCTCCTTTTCTTTTCACTTCACTTTGAGAATTTAATTGGAAAAGCAAAAGATGAATATTGATATATGTAAATTAAGGTACTGATTTGTTTGCATGTGAATGGATGAATATTGATATATGTAAATTAAGGTACTGATTTGTTTGCATGTGAATGAATGGTTGATGATGATACCTGACCCTTTCTTTCCTTAACTTTGAGATTAGGAGAGAAAAA
>APFE031239498.1:191254-216240 GCA_000404065.3 Pinus taeda | reverse complement strand
AGTAAGATGTTTTAACCTTGTACTTTTCAAAAATTATTCCCAGGAGATTAATAAACTTCTGAAAATCTAAGTTAACCAATTTATGTTCATATCAACGTTCATAATATCTATCTATATAGAAAAAATTTGTTAAAATAAATTATTTTAAATATTGGTATAAAAAATATTCAATGTGGTTTATTCAATAATAAATATAATACTATTTAATATGACATAACAGTTAAAAATGCATAATAATAAAAATATCATTTTAATTTGTGCCATAAAATGTCTCATTGTACATGTTATGTAAAATATTTTAATGTCAGTTATCTATATATTATATATCATTTTAAAATAATCATGTATATATCATGAAAAAAATAAGTTTAATTGTTGAAAAGTTTATTTCGTCCCATATATACTTTATATAGCATTTAAAGATACAATTTAAACAATATTTATTTTGTATTCTAAAGATATTTCCATTTAAATAATTCTCGTCCTCTCAGCTCATGTTAAATTTGTACTTAAACTAGATTTATATTCGCTATTGTCCCAATTCAATCATTCAATTCACCAAATCCACAACAAATCAATTTTGATTGTACATAAATATGTAGATATCATGAGTGGATTCATTAATAAAACATAATAATCATGAATTAGCCATTATGTTTGGTTTATTACACTAAATCGATAATTCACCTATCCATTACTTTGAAGCAATATGTAAATAATTTAGTGTAAATAATTTAGTGTAGGTCTGAGAAAGGAAAACTGTTAAAAGGGTCAAATTTATTGTACTATAAAATTAGATTTATTAAATATTATAAATTAAGAATGAAAACTAATAAATAAAAAATTTAAAGTTAATTTTCTCATCAATTTTAATTAAAATTATTTACTCAATTTCTTTGAAAATAGTCTCTTAAAAAAATTAATAAATAATTTAATTTAAGTTCTTATCTTAATTTAATCTCCAAAAACTATAAATAATTTAATTTTAAGATTCTTATCTTAATTTTAATCTCTATAACTATGAAAGATCAAATTTGATAGACATTTTATTTTGAAAATCCTACTTTAATAAGTCAATATAAGCTAGATGATCCTGTTAACTTTATCAATATCATTTCTTATGGGTTGTGTTAGTTGAATGACTCTATTTTTTTCTAGGGATTAATTGCACTTGAGTGACACATTTTACATTTTAGTATGATGGGATGTTACAGTCCAATATGATGGGATGTGTGATTCATCTCGTGCTCAACTTGGATTTGAACCATGTCTTTTTAAAATTTAAAAAAAAACAAGCTTTTATTTAATAAGAAGACCACATGGGTTGTACATTTACATTTGCATTCACATATACATTTATATTTTAAGTGGTGGTTTACAGTTTTATTTGCAAGGATATATTTTATTTACATTTCATAGTCATGGTTTACATTTTAGTTGTAGATTTCTCAGAGATGGTCTAAATTTACATTCACATTTCTATGATACTTTCTGCCATGAGCCTCAAGGAATCAAATCCATGAATGTGGAAAGATTTTCTCAATTTATACACTCCATAAAAGAAGTTTTCATCCAAATCGATTTGATCCCTCTTGGGGCATGATAGATGTAGAATTTGATGGGTCTAAGTTAGCTTATAAAATCAATACATATTATAAAATTATATTGGCATTAGACATTAATTCGATGAGGTTTATCCTTATCATTATCAATGGTTCATGTTAGTCCAATGACATGCTCTTCTTATTTCTTCTTTTTCAATTTATTAAATGTATTAGAGGTTGCTCTGGTTGTTTATTTTAAATTTAAAATTATTATGATTACTTAAAAATTAATCTATGATATTTTTAAAATGGAAGGTTTATTTTATAGTTTAATATGAAAGAGACAGTTTTTTAATCTTTTCCTTCTAAATTAAAACAAACTATTTAAATAAATAAGTCTAATAATATATATATATATATATATACTATATATATATATATATATATATATATATATACGGACGATACTTTTATAAATACATTATAAAAAACAATAATTTCCACTCTCAAAATAACAATTCAATTATTGTTTTTATTAAATCCAATATAAAAAAGATTATTCAACTTAAAATACATAAAAATTAAAATAAAAATATAATAGCTATGGCCAAATAAATAAAAAAATATTTACAATTATTTTAAATATCTATATTAACTAATTTATTTTAATATCAAATTTGTAATACTGAATAACCAAATAATTACACATCGAATATGTAACTTTATTAACCTAAAATATATTGAGATAAAGTGGTTGGTGTCCAGAATAGTTCCGACAGGTGTAACTAAATGGATGAGTTACATTGCAGGGGATTTTGTTTATATGTTTATTTTTATATATACGTGCATGCCAAAGAAGTCACTCGACCTATTTGTTTCTCTTTTTCATTATTCTAATATGTAGTTCTGGAGCATTTTGTCGGCCCTGGTGTTGTCGAAAACATAACTCACCAAGAAAATATAATAAATCCAACTCGTGTAATTTTCTTGCAGCCTCATGACAAGGTTGGTAGAAGGCATCTCTTCGACAATACTGATTCCTTCTATATTTTATTATTCTGTAAAGGAACTAGAGTGGATCTTTCTGTATTATTGTAAAAGAACTTTGGGCGAAGTAGTAGATGGAAGGTTTCCCGTGCTGCTGTAGTTTGTGAAATCATTATTTTCCTCCAAATTCATGGTATGTTGAACAAGATGTGTTTGCGCACGTGAGGTTTGTGAGTTAATTTATCTAACTCTTGAAAATATTTGTTATAGGTTATTAAGAATAAATAAGAGCTAATTAGTTAATTTCTTGAAAATATTTGATGGGTTTAGAGATAAGTTAATGAGTTTTCTTAAACAGGTTTATGAAATTTTTTGCATATAGATATAAGAACACAGGTTCGTTTTTAAAAAATGAAATTAAAAAACGAAATAATATATATATATATATATATATATATTTATTTATTAAATATCTTTTAGAAAAAATACATAGAAACCTTCCACATAAAATATAGAAATACATCTTATATGTTAAAATGTATTGTATAAAAAAAAAAATATAGCTATTGTACTAGTTTTCTCTGGGAAAACATTATTTTAAAAAAGAACATTGTTGATATGCAATAAAATGTTAAAAAGTCTTGTTATTTTAAGAATGTGTTCTTATCTAGAAAAAGGTTAAATAACGATTCTCATATTCTTAAGAAAGAACATGTATTATATGTACAAAAGGGGAACCATTATAGTGTTGGGTTCTTGGAAAATAAATGTATGTTGCATGTAAAAAGAAGTAAAATGTTAAAAAGTCTTGTTATTAGTCCCTGCTTGGGACTATTAGCGATCGATAGATTGTTGACCAGCTATTAATTTGCTTTGACTAAGTAAAATTTCCGGTACATGTCAGGTTTAAGCTAATGTTTGAAATAAAATTTCCTACTCAATAGATTTTTATCCAAAGTTTATGTTTCTACCTCTTATTGCCGGGCTTTTATGAAAACTTAGGGTAAAGAGTTGTATACTTCTTTGAAAACTTAGAGTAAAGGGTTTCCTCGTTTTATCTTAAAGTTTTCCCAAACAAATGTCGGAGCAAGTTATCTTATGCAAATTTAAGAATGTTAAGACAAACAAATTATTTTTATGCAAAGTTTTTGTAGGCCACCTGGAGCTTTTTTCTCGCCACTTGTCACCTAGTCTATCTCATGTCCCCTTTTCATCCTACCTCCTCTTTATTCCTTCGCCTCTATTTTGTAGATTGAAAATACATCGTTCTTCAAATTTGTGGTATGTTAGTGTTGGTTCTTCAACCAGATCCGGAATATGTTCATGTTGGTTCTTCAACCAGATCTCGCATATGTTTCAGCGTGCTACGAGGCAAGCTTGAAGATAACCAGATCTCGCATATGTTCCATCGTGCTACCATGCAAGCTTGAAGATACTTGATATCGAGTACATTGATCTTTATTATCAACACTGTATTGACACTAGAGTCCCCATTGAAGCCACAATTTGTATAGATATCGTCTTATTTTGTTTCAGTGTATTTTCATTTTAGTGCATTTTCATGTGTTGTTTTATCAGTATTTTGTGTACAAGACATCATTGAAAAATTCATATTCACGCAAGAACACCTTGCTTCTCGTTCAAAATTGTTTTCCTAGGAAAATGACTGGCGAGGACCTTGGGGGCATTAACTTAAAAGAATCAGAGGAGCTTCAAGAGCATCTGGAGATAGCATTAAAACGGGTTAAATCGAGGCAGGTAATGAAATTGAAATTGAAAGCTAAAGCAAGCTCGTTATGTTTATACTATTTAACTATATATTGGGCCTCATAAACCCTACTCACTGTGGGCCATTTTCTGGTTTTGAGTGTAGTCTAAACTATATACCAAAGATATGACCGACATCCAATCCAAGGTAGGCGCTCTACTCTCGCACCTGCTCTCTTGGTATTATTGATTGTTTTCAAGTTGTTTTTCGCACCTACTCTGTGGGTATTTTATTGATTTTTTTTCAAGTTGTTTAGAATATATACGTAAATGTAATTTAGATTTTAAGTGTTTATCGTTTCGTAGTTCAAAGTGTTTTAAATTTTCCAATGTATTTAGAGTATATGTAATTTAAATTTATTTAAAAATATATTTTATTATTATTTTTTATTTTATTTAAATATTTTTATTTTTATAGTAATTAAACAAATAATGATAGGTGTATTTTAAGTTATTTTTGTCTTAAAATTTTAATATTGAATTTTTTATGAGTATAAATCTAATATTTACACTATATCTGCAGTGGAATTCAAAGTCTTTTGGAGTACAAAATGTTTATTTTTGTTAACTTCAAACAAGTTCATCATTTTTATGCTCAATCCTATGTGAGTACCTAATTAATGTATTCTTTTTCTTTGTTGTACTTTTTAAATTTCCAATTTATATGCTTAACAATTTATGTTGCCATGCTTTGTTTGAGTATAACTCCAGTAATATTAGTAAAATTTCTGTGAGGAATCTACAAAGATTAATTATCCAGTGAAATAATTAAAAAACAATTAATAAAAAAAAGCCTGCAATATCAGAATTTTATTTGTAGAACAAATAACATTTTTTACATTAAAAAAATAATTGGTGGGGAATTTAGACTTGTACAATTAAAGTTTTCTGTGGCGAGGATTTTAACGAACTGTAGCAAACAATCTAATGGTGGGAACTTTCAGAAAGTATTTGCTATTGAAGCATTCGTAATGCTCACCGCTCATAACATTTGATACAGAAACACCTGTTGATCATCCCCATTAGTAGCTGAGAGATATGCTAAAGACAGAATGGAATAAGACAAACTCTGGGTTATCATAATACCTATCCTCCAACTCAATCAATAAGTCAATCTCAAAATCAATTAGTTAAGGCTTATGTCAAAAGGTTAGCTGATGGTTACCTCTGTTGTTCATGTTTAGGCTTCTGATGTCTTTGTGCTTATGGATCGATGGGGCCTTGTCCTCTTCTCACTCGTTAATTAATCCTGCCATGACCATACAAATGCAATGTGGGTTGCATGCTATAGACTAGACGTAGAAGGAGCACGTGGTGCATGCATGCAGAGCTTAAGTAATTATACAAATGCAACGTGGGTTACATGCTATAGACTAGATGTAGAAGGGGCACGTGGTGCATGCATGCAGAGATTCTTTAAAGTAATAATTTTCTCAAATTTATAATTTAAACCATTAATTAACTCTATTTACACTTATTCCCTTGAAGTAATTTTCTGAAATTTATAATTTAAACCATTAATTCACTTAACTTACACTTTTTTATGGATAAAAAAATGTTTTCTTCACACTTAGTGATTATAAATATTATAATCTCATTATTGACTCTAGCCATTAAAATAAACAAAACAAAACCAAATACACATTCTTATGAGTATTCTATATATGTTTATGAGTATTCTATATTTGTTTTCTGCAGCATCTTACAAATTTCAAGAAAATTTATTTCAATCAAGCACATCCATACCATCTTCTTATAGCAAGACATGTAATAAATATGTATTATTAAAATTTCAAGAAAATTTGTTTCAATCAAGCACATCCATACCATCTTCTTATAGCAAGACATGTAATAAATCTGTGAAAGTAGCCTATATCAATGAATAACCACTCTCGTTGATATCCCATCTGTGAATATATCTTACAAGTTAAAAGGAATTCCCATCTGAACGACATGGAGAAGAAAATGGGTAGCAGATTGAGTGCCTTATTTCTGCTCTTGCTACTTGCAATAAGCTTTGGTATGCTATTGTTCTAGATATATTTGAATTTTCTTGGATCCATCCACTAGTTTAAAGAGGTTGTGTAGTTACTAGATTAAACTAACTGACTGATTCATTTATTTTTTGGTCATCATGATCGGCAGAGGTTGCAGAAGGGCGGACATGCTTGTCCCAGAGCCACAGGTTTCATGGATATTGTGTGAGAAGCTCCAACTGCAAACATATTTGCCAAACAGAGAGGTTTTTATTTAATTAAGCCATGGATTAGAGGTAGAATCTATAAATAGAATGTTTAAATTTAAATAATTATATGTCTCAAGTACGCCAATAGGAAAGATCTTTCTGTGGATTTTTATTATGTGAATGTCTATTCTGACGAATGTAAATAAGGATATCTTCACCCACATATAAGATATACAAGATGCCTAGTTATATATATATAAAATCAGTGCATAGCACATAACACACATAAATATCCATATTGATTTAGATTTCGTATGGAAAAATGGTTCATTGAATTTAGTATCTCGTGTGTGATGCCTGACTTAATATACTAGCATTTTGTGTTTTGCACTTAAATTTTTTCCCTTTTTCTGTTAATTAACTAGGTGTTTGTTTTGGCATTTACTGCTGCCTTCAACTAACACTCCAATATACAGACCATTTACCTCATCCATTTGGGTAATGTAATCCTTGATGGGTTATTACTTCCTGAACGGCATGATTCATCCCATCGTATGCAGTGTCTACTTTGGGAAAGCGAGCACTTAGTTCTGGGTTGGATGGGTTAAGAAAAATGATTCTAAATTACTTTTTGATGCGTAGAAATAAATCAATTTAAATTGGATGTATAGAAAAAATAAATCCAAAATGATTTTTAAATAGTTTGGTTTAATTTATAAATTAAATGGTTTTTATGGGAATCTTAGGTAAGATTGTGAATTTTTTATTTTTAAAACAACATTTTAATATAAAATAAATTTAATATTTTAATAAAATTTTGAGACCTTTAAATTCTATAAATTAAACACCATAATCTAGATTTTTAAAAATCTCTCCTAAATTTTTAATTAAAATTAACAAAAGAATATACTCTTACAAAAATCATTTCATCAATAAATCAACTACGCACGTTTAAATACATATTTAAAAATATGTATAGTTTTCATCCTAATCAAATTCTGAGTTCATTGTTGAATCGCTCAATTTCTCACTGAATCGTTCATTGAATCTCTAAGGTAGGAAAACATTAGCAATCCAAGAACTCTAAAGATGTTGGTTGCGGATATACAGAGTTAATTACTTATCGTTAAGTTTTTAATTTGCTTCTGGATACATATAATGATGAAATATTATAAAAATGTTATATAAAATTGTTAATGTAAAATCAATTAATATTAATGCCCGTAAGCATAGAAGCATGAATTTCAACCATAAGAATATCCAGTAAAAAGAAATCACTTGGTTTTGATATAATCTGTATGTATATGTTACAATCATGTATATTCCGTAGGGAACTTCAGGAATGTACTCTGCCAAACTGTCAAAAATGTCAAGTGCCGAGAGAAATAGGCTTGATGTCTTGTTGATATGATGCAACATGAGTATTGCAGTTAGACATGATGATGCAATTTATGCTGCATCGTTTGCTTTGTACTATAATGCCATGCAGTCATCCGATCATGCAGAGTGCGTACTGAGATTGTTCAAAAGTGCCACCCTGCTAGAGATAAGAAATCTAAAGAGGTCATTGATTCTCTGGTCGATATGTGTGAGAGCACGTTCCAACTCCGTGGTGGACATGTTGACAGAATGGATTGAGTCCACGACTTCATCTTGCATGTTGGAGGATGACTTGGACGTCTTGTTCTTGATGTATTTATCCAGTACGTTGTTGAGGTTTCCAACTGTAATATCCACTCTGTCCAACTCATGCAAGAGGAACTTGAATGACGATGATCTCTTTCTCTGCATCTCCATACCTTCCATCGCTCGCGATTTGGCTTCAAAAAATTTTAACCAAACTTTCGATTTCACCCTCTTATTGCAAGCGTCTCTTGCCCCGATGTGATTTTATTGAAGGTAAGTTATTTTATCCTAATTTTTTTCTTGCCTATGCTTAGTTCATTGCTCGACAACGAGAAGGGCCACTTGACTCCCACGTGTATGCCATGCAAAGTGTACTCCATGCAAAATGCACAGAAAGTAGCCTATATCAATGAATACCCACTCTTGCTGATATCCCATCTGTGAATATATCTTACAAGTTAAAAGGAATTCCGATCTGAACGACATGGAGAAGAGAATGGGCAGCAGATTGAGTGCCTTATTTCTGCTCTTGCTACTTGCAATAAGCTTTGGTATGCTATTGTTCTAGATATATTTGAATTTTTTTGGATCCATCCACTAGTTTAAAGAAGGTGTGTAGTTACTAGATTAAACTAACTGACTGATTCATTTATTTTTGGTCATCATGATCAGAGATGCAGGCAGAGGTTGCAGAAGGGCGGACATGCTTGTCCCAGAGCCACAAGTTTCATGGATATTGTGTGAGAAGCTCCAACTGCAAACAGATTTGCCAAACAGAGAGGTTTTTATTTAATTAAGCGACGGATTAGAGGTAGAACCTATCAATAGAATGTTTAAATTTAAATAATTAGATTGATTTTCAGGTCTCAAGTACGCCAATAAGAAAAATCTTTCTGTGGATTTTTATTGTGTGAATGGGTCACGAATGTAAATAAGGATATCTTCCCCTACATATAAGATATAATGCCAAGTTATATATATATATATATAAAATCAGTTCATAGCACATAACGCACATAAATATCAATATTGATTTAGATTCCGTATGGGAAAATGGTTCATTGAATTTAGTATCTGGTGTGTCATGCCTGACTTAATATACTATCATTTTGTGTTTTAGACTTAAATGTTTTCCCTTTTTCTGTTACTCTGAAGTTCTGTGGATCAGATTGAGCACATAACGCATATAGCTACTAATATTGATTTTCATTTCGCATCGGAAAAATAGTTCGTTGAATTTCGTTTTTAGTGCGTCAATGGATACCTTGCGTCAGGTAATACGTCAGCCTTTTGTGTTTTAGATTCAAACTTTTTCAAAGTTTTATGTACCGCTACACAGATTAAGTACATATGCATAGAAATATTAATATTGATTTTGAATCTGCATGGAAAAATGGTTCATTGAATTTTATATTCAGTATGTCATTGCATATCTTGCTTGGGTTAAAATTTTTCCATTGACTTTTATATTCCGTATGTCAGTGCATATCTTACCTGAGTTAACACATTAGCATTTTTGTTTTGGATTTGAAATTTTTGTGCATATCTTACCTGAGTTAACACATTAGCATTTGTGTTTTGGATTTAAAATTTTTAAGTTTAATGGTGTAGCGTGTCTAGCTTATGCTTGTGTGGGCGCTCGGAGAATCATTGTTATTGGACACGTATGAAGTTAAATATTTTGAGCAGGCTCTGCGCGCATATATATATATATATATATATATATATATATATTAATAGTTTGTTGTTGGTTTTTCATGCATATATAAACTTAGATTAAGTTTTGATGATTTAGGTTAAAAAAATAAGGTATGCATTTTTAGTTATGATGGGATTCAAAATTTAAACTAGAAACCACTTTACAAGTATCTTTATTCTGATCTTTTTATTTTCAAAACCAAGCCTACTCTTCCCACGCAAGATAAAAATTTTTTACTTTAATTTAAAATAACTTCTAAGAATATTTTTTACTCTACTTCAAAATAACTTCTGAGAATCGTCTTTATTTTACATTCAAATAAGGGTTACCTTTACTTTACATTCAAACAACTCACAAAGGAGTGGTCTTCCTTCGAAAAAAGGTCTCGCAATAATCCTAAGTAGTCACTCGATACTGATTTTCAAACAACTCACAAAGGAGTGCTCTTCTTTCTAAACAAGGATGCCATGCAATAAAATATTTTAACAATTTTGAAATATATATTTTACTTTGAATAATTCATTTATTAACTTTTATAATCTTTTACCATATTTATGTTATTATTCGTTTACTAATGGAAAATTATTTTTTACTTGGATTTATGGTTCATATGATTTTTTATAAGTTACGTTACATTGTTTGAATAATTCGTTTACTAACTTCTATAATCTTTTACTATATTTATCTTATTATCTTATTATTCGTTTACTAATTGAAAATTATTTTTTATTTGGATTTATGGTTTATATGATTTTTTATAAGTTAGGTTACATTGTTTTGAATTAGAAATATGTTATTAATTAGCATAAATTTATTTTAATTTTGGATTTTTAGAATGTTTGTTAAGATGCAAATATTTTTCAGAGTATAAAATTTGTGGAAATTTTTATATTAAAGAATGAGTGGTTGGTACAATGAGATGTTATTCTTTCCAAGTTATTTTATATCACACATAGGGACAATATGGTCCCTTGTAATAAAGTTCAAAGAGTAGGGTCCCTCACCCTCTTAACAAATATTTTTTAGAGTATAAAATTTGTGGAAAGATTTACATATACCTGCAATGTACACCAGCCCCCACGCCGCTGTGATATTCAATTCCGTTCTCGTAAGTTATTCGATCAACGCTACTAAATATTGACAAGTATAATTAAGTCGTGTGATTAAGTCTAGTAAGCCGCGGTTCAACTATCAGTGTAACGTAGCTCTGTAAATTTTTTCATTCATTCATGCTAATGTTATTCAATGCCCGTGCAAATGATGAATTTAATTCATTATTGTTTTACTGGTTGTGTGTGGATAGGCTATGTCATGACAGGCAACAGTTTTAAGTGATGGATAAGCTTATAAAGAAGAAAATATAAATATGGCGTGTATGCTATGTATGTAACTAAATAAACTAGAGAGGCTCTCACGCTATGTATTTTTGGTTTCTACTTCAAAGTAGCTCTTATATATATATATATAGCTTCATCACTTTTCAAAATCGTTTTGAAAAACATTAGTACAATAATGGGACTATAGCGATCGATCCATTTCATACTAATTTATGCGTACTTTTTAGTGTGTTTTTGAAATCTTTTCATTAACAACACTGTTAATTATCTAATATATATACCATAACCTTACTTGAAATATTATATTTCTTTTGCATTTTTTATAGTAATTAATTAATTAATTTATGTGTTAAAATAATTATAGGTTGGTTTAATGGTTAAGAACGTAGTATATTTAAAACTGCAAAAAAATTTGAAGTCTTTGGATATAATATTGAATTGACTCCATCCTAGTCATATCACAAATTCTAGTTAATACCGATTCGTTAATTAATAAACTTGAATTACTTAATTCTTTTATATTATATCTCTACAAATATAAACTTTTCCTTTTCTTCTTATCCTAATTAAAAAATCATATATTAAAAACCTGTCAAACTTAAATCTCAATATAAACATTTCAATAGAATAAAACAAAATACTAAAATGTTTACATAAACAATACTCTAATCTAAACATTTCAATTACTATATAAAACTTTTCCAACTTTCAATTATCAAAAATAAAACCTTAACATTAGTCTCCTTGCTGCGGCACGCTGAAATGGAAGCTCAAAAGCAAAAATCCTCGAAATGGAGTAGCCGTTGAAGATATTACCTGAATTTGCGAAATCTGCTAATTTCTTGATCTTTTCAAATCCGCTCTAAGGGCTTGCTTTAGGTTGTTGTTAAGAGATGGGGGAATTCATTCATTTTGTTGATTAAACTTGGGCACTCGATTCAACCTGGATAGCTGGATTAATGCTATGGGAGAATTGAACCACCCCTTGCTGGGTTAGATGCACAAATTGCTTTGGCATCGAACTTGCAGCACACGTCGGCCTCATGCGATGTCTCACCAGCGTGAAAGCCACGTATTGCTTGCTGTTTGTTGTGGCAGACCCTGGCAGGGACTACCACCACGGCAGTGGCTCCCTTGTTTACACATGTAGTTTATACTGCAATACGCCGACCCTTCATAGTTAATACAATTATTTCACAGTTTCATAAGGTTTGGACGGGGCAATTTTTTGGGGTATTGTTTAATTTGGTCTGTTTACAGTTTATTTTTACAAGCTACACCCGCAGCGATCAGCAAGACTACAGCAGATACCGAAACCATACATCAGCCCCTGATGTTCCACGTCGGAGGGCTATGGTATATCTAAAGCTGCTATATTACAAAGAAACGTAGACTAATCAGCATAACTACGGGCAATAGCACCTCACTGCAAACATTATATTTGCAGACAAAACATACTGGAGATTGAATGACTACTACAGTGTTTAGTTCACGAAAAATAATTGTCTTTGCCTGCATTAAACAGCATCGTTGGCTTATTTGCCAAAGATTTTTTTATTTTATTTTTAGATTCAGTGTTTTTGGAAAAAGAATTGACTAGATAGTTAAAAGTGGTTGAATTTAAGTAAAAAAATTGTAATGTTTGAATTGTATTTTTGATAGTGGAAATAAATTCAGCATTATCAAAAATTTCCAAAACACAACCTAAAATTATAAGGTTTAACAATTTTTATTTAAATTTATAAAAAAAATTATCAGAATATTTCAAAATATAAATTTCGATAGCTTTCAAAAAAATATAAGTGTTAGACTACGTATAAATTTAAAGATATAAATTTCGATAACTTTCAAAGGAAAAAAAATAATTGTTAGACTACGGATAACACATTTGACAAAGATAACGCTGTCACACAAGCCGCTAACCCAGCGACCCTTTGTAGTGGATTACCTTTGGTATACGGACAGATATAACAGCCGGCATGAACCATCTTACGAAATTTAATTAACAATAAAATTTAGTTAATAAACCAATAAAATTTAATTCCGTTATTTCAATAAAGTCCAGCGAGGAGATGTGATTTCCGCTCCTGGTGCCTTGGGTACCTTGGGGTGCTTGACCTTTTGCAATAATGATATCTATAAAATTTAAAGTGGGTTTTTGGAACTGGTAACAGTGTTATTATAGGGAAAGATTGTATTGTAAGAGCAGGTGAGGGGTTCCAGGGGATCTGATTATGCATCTGAATAGAAGAGAGTCTTTTGTTTTAAATCAGTTAAGTTTGGGAATAGAAAGAGAATATTCCAATATGGTGTGACTTTTCTCAGTGGAAGTGGAACTGGGCTGATCAGTACAAATAGAATTGGTTATAGCAGATAAAAATATTAAAGGAGGCAGGCATAAGTTATGACAGAAAGGAAGATCTTTTAACATGGGTTAGAAAGAAGAAGATATTAGGAGAAGTTGAGGTGGCAAACTGCTACCTTAAAATTTGCATGAAGGAATTTCCTAATGGTGAATATTGCTAGCTTTTCAGATTTTGGAAAGTAAATAGATACCTTCCTCTAGCTAGTTGGGTAGAACAAAAACCTTACATGGGAAAACCTACAAAAGAAGAACCACCATAGCCCCTGGATATGTTATCTATGTAGGAATAATTATGAAGACAATGAGCCCCTTTTCTTACATTGTTATAGACATTTGGAAACATTTCAAAAACAAGAGGCAAATTCCATTTACCCAATTTACTACAATAGGGGAGTGTTTAAAATGGTGGAGCTCTCAGAATAAAAGCACCTTTTTTTACATTGTCATAGACATTTGGAAACATTTCACAAACAAGAGGCAAATCCCATTTACCCAATTTAGTACAATAGGGGAGTGTTTAAAATGGTGGATCTCTCAGAATAAAAGCACCAGCAGGAGGATGCTTGCTTTGGTTACTTTTTGGGAAATCTGTAAAGGTCGGAACCATGTGATTTTTGGTGACAATAGGCGGAGGGGAAACTCAATATATGAATCCATAGAACAATGGGTATTTTTAGATCAAAATGAGAATTCCAGTAAAAGCAAAAAGAAGAAGACAAAGAAGGGGAGATTTCTAAATACAAACTACCCGGTGGGGTTCTTTGATGTAGCAGCTCAAGAAAGCCTGCTTACCAGAAACAGGACGTTGTCCGCCATTTCTGGCAGAAACCTTCCGGGAAACCGCAACGATACCAGAAACGCCGTCTGCAACGGCCGTTTTCATTTTCCCTGGCAAGAAACAGTTTCCCGCGAAACGAAACAGTTTCTTTTTGTCGTTCCTAATAGACTTGCAGTTAAAATTATTTTTTCAGACTCTGGTAAATTTAATTTTTTCAAACCTTCAGTTAAATCGAGTTTAAATAGCAATTAATTGTTAGTTTTCTGGAAGTTACACATGCAGAGGGTTAAGTCTAGTTTAATTCGCAGTTGACTGTTAGTTTGCTACAGTGGACTGTTAGTTTTCTGGAAATTAAACATAAGCATTCCAGGGTATTGTGAGCCACTTGTTGAAGAAAGAACTAGCAGAACACAGGGTATTGTGAGAGTGTTGTCAAAGAAAAACACCAGTTGTCAAGGATTTAAGCGAAGCCGAGAGCAAACCCATCACAGATCAGAGCCAAGCAGCTTCACGCCTCAACAACATTGTCAATTCTATTGTCAAAAGGTACTGCCTGCAAACTTCAATCTCTGGTTTTTTTTATGAAAGCTTGTTCTACACCACATAATTCTCTCAAGATTTGGGTAGGTGAGGTTTGCTGGGATCAACTATTCATATATGCGTTATACCTGTGTTACTGTTCAGTCCTGTAATATCAATTAGGTGTCTTCTATCTCGCCACTGTCCCATTGTCCCTCATGCATTGATATGGACATGCATTGAAATTAGATGGATCCTTTCTTGACTGAGTTTTCTTTCAATAAGAATTGATCTACTCAGGTGTGTCGAGCAAGAATATTGACTATTAAAGAACCTAGATTGATATGGTAACTTGGAAGTTATATAGGCATGTTTAATTTAATTTTAACCATGTGGTTGAAGCCTGTCCTTGAAGCAACGTAGAAGCATCATAGACACAGTTAATTTGGTGAACATCAAGCAGCGCGGAAGCTTCATTTCGTATTGCCAAAATGTGATAATTTAATTTGGTCAACATCAAGCAGCACAGAAGCTTCATTTAGCATTACCAAAAAGGGATCATTTTTTCCCCAATTTACATGTTACTAGAATACTTATATTGTGCTAAAATTAAGTGGCTGATTGATAAACGTTAGTAGAAAAATAATTGTGTTATTTGTAAAGCTAAGAATTTGTAGGTGTAGTTCTATGAGAGAAGTGGAGCTCACGTAAAACTCTTAGAATTTGTAATGTCATTACAGTAATAGAGGTAGGAAATTGAAAAATTATTTGTAAACTTTTATTTCTATTAGTTGGATGGTGTGTTATGTTATGGATATTCTTAAACTAAATTAGTATTTGCAATTGTTTTTTTACAATTTCATGAGCATAAACATTGCAGGTTTATGATTAATGCTTTGTTTATATTGTTCACCTTTAATATGGTGTTTTTCTCTCTCCTCGCTTCTTATATGCGAAACCTCTAAACATCGTTTCTCGTACCGTTCTCATTTCCCGTTCCTTTTCCCGTTTCTCGTTTATGGTAACATAGCAAGAAAGTAGATGTGGGAGTGGAATTTGTTTAAAATTGATTGAAGAGTAGGAATTCTCAAGTCACTTGTATCGGGGAGAAGGAAAAAATATGAAAGTAGAAACTATTGCATTATGTGGTCTATTATGGTTTATCACTTTCTTAGATATCCTTCAAGTATAAATTTTTGGGGATTCCAAATGCATAATAGACCATGTTAATGGAAAGAACAACATTTAGCAAACTTCACTACAAGGATAGCTGAGTCGTATAAAGAATAAAGAAGGATGCACATCACGATAAAAATAAGAGCAAAGGAAACTGAAGTAGAAACTCTAAAAGTGTTGGGTAGACCATTGAAGCCAGATCAAAAATGCAGAACCTTATCGCAGATATGTTTATATTATATTTTTGTCTCTTTTTCCTTAATGTTTTGTATAATTTTGTAACTAATTATGTATAGAAATCATACAAAAATCAGCCATTAGTAGATATGTTTATATTATATTTTTATCTCTTTTTCCTTAATGTTTTGTATAATTTTGTAACTAATTATGTATAGAAATCATACAAAAATCAGTCCATTAGATATTAGATTTCCAGAAATAAATAGGATCTCATCCACATTTTAGATTCTCTGTAAAATGTAAAATTGAATGAAGTATTATAATGTTGTATCCTTTAGATTACTGCACAAATGAATGAGAGCATATCTATTAAGCTATGTATATTCTAGATTTATGAGAACAATCTGTCCTACATAAGAATGTACTATTTTATTTCATAATAATAAAACAACCGATTTTTTCTTGCTGAAAAAAAGAAAAATGAAAAAAGAAAAAGATATGTACCTTGTGGGAGTGCTTGACATTTTGCAATAAAGATAGGGATAATAAAACAAAAGCACTCACTTCCATGTGAACATAAAGCCCTTGGAGTTGAGTGTGTGAGGAGGAGATTCGGGTGCTTCTATTCTCCTCACTTCGATTCTATTGTTCTTCCAAGCTGCAATTGTGTTCCAAAAACGTCTTCGCACCTTTATTAACCTGCTTCTATTCTCTATTCTCTATACTTACTAAGTTAGAGTTCGAATTTGATACAATAACATAAAAAAATAGATTAAATATTTTAATTCAAAATAAAGCCCTTGGAGTTGAGTGTGTGAGGAGGAGATTCGGGTGCTTCTATTCTCCTCACTTCGATTCTATTGTTCTTCCAAGTTGCAATTGTGTTCCAAAAACGTCTTCGCACCTTTATTAACCTGCTTCTATTCTCTATACTTACTCAGTTAGAGTTCGAATTTGATACAATAACATAAAAAAATAGATTAAATTTTTTAATTCAAAATAAAAGTAAAGAGCAATGATTTTAATATATATTATATAATTTATATCATATTTTATATTATTTTATTATTTATTTCGAAATTAAAATAATTTTTAATTAATCTGATTCAATATAAACAATTTTAAAACTGTAATTTACAAACCAAAACTACAACCACATTTGTCTGTTATTTCTAAAATCTTTTTTTTTTAAAAACTTAAAACTTTCCTCTCTTTTTTAAATCTTATTAAAATCTTTTGTATTTAATATGTATTTAAAAATTAAATATTCAAAACTCCAAAAACACATCCTTTCTATTTTCAATTGATCAAAAATCTCTTATTAATTAATACATATTTAAAAATAAATATATCAAAATTTACTTTTTAGAAAATCTTCTTACTTTATTAAAAAATCTATTATTTTTATTTAAAAATTACTAAATTAGAGATGATCAATTTTTTATTTATTTATTTTTATTAAAAAATTCAAATATTAGTATTCAAATTTTTTATTTCCTTATTATCTCAGCTTTTTAAACTACTCTACAAAATACTTAGCTCAGCTTTTTAAACTGTTAAAAAAAACTGAAATTAAAAACTCTGAGATTTTCTTTATTCACGATTAATTTCCATTTCTTACCTGCAATCCCGCAGCCTCTATTGTGTTTAGAGATTCTTGCACTTACCATTCAAAAGACACAAATTTAAATTATAAACCCTTAATTTAGTGATCCACAGGAAACTACCCTGAACAGAAATTGAATATTTCTCGCATGAATCGAATTCCCGAATTTCCGTTTCTCTTTTTGCCGGTACAAGCGAATTTGGTAACTATGCTATTCTCCCCACTTCGATTCCATTGCTCTTGCAAGTTGCAATTGTGTTGCAAAAAGGTCTTCGCATGTTAATAAACGTGCTTTGACTCTCAGAAAACTAACAAAATCAGAGGGTTTCTCGTGGAAACTACACGGCGGAAATTCTATACGATTCCACATCGACATCAAAATTCAAATTATAATGGTTAAGATATGTAGTATAAAAACATAACTATTTCAGTGTTTCAGCGATAATAACGTAAACATGAAATATAAATTATTAGTTGACTTCAAAAATGACGAGCTAATAATATTCATGGATTCTAAGCGAGGAAAGGGATAGAAGATTTGTTATTCGTTACAGTTGTATACGTAAAATAATATACACAATTAAGGTGGATAACCTTTAATAATATTAAGCTTCCCATATATATACATAACTTATTTAAATATATAGCACTCTAGAAAATTTGATCTTTCTAGCTGGAAAATTTTAAATAAACTCAAATTTATTTTAATGTAAAAGAATTTAGATCCTGTAATTAATATAGAGCCTGCTCTATAATTATAGAGCCTGTAATTAATATAATTAAAGAGCCTTTTAGCATTAGACAAGTAATTATAATATTGCAAATCTATTTTAGTTAATTGTTTTAATATATTTAAAATTTGTTTATGAAATTTATAACTATTTATGGTTCTTGGTTGTTTTTTTGAGCATTAAATCGTGCTTTTATACATTTTCTAGGGACAATGTTTTCACACTCGCTATTAATGTTTTTATCATTAAATGACGTTTTTGATGCACTTATTAAGGACAATGTTGTCACATCTGCCATTAACACAGCTGGTGGGGCCCATTAATAGATATATTTTGAAGTTCATTATGCTATCCTCAAGTGTTTAAAACTATTATTTTCTTAGATTAGTTCACACTTTTATTCATAATATGCTTAGTAAGAAGATTGAAAAGTGTTTGTCATATTATAAGAGCTAATGTGATTAGATTGTAGGAAAAAGAGGTATTTTTAGGCATTTACTATGGAGGGACTTGATGGAGACAACCAGGAGAGAATCTAGGGGGCTTGTTCACCTCCTTAACTCTATAACTCGGCTTAGGATCACAGGACCCTCACCCATGGCTCGAATTCACTAGCAATGGAGGGAATCCACGCCCATGTGAAGATCAACTAGATCCACAATTCTCAAGATCTTCAAGGGAATAATTCCTATTTTCATGGGAGCTTCCATCAACTACATTTTTGCATAAATAAACCCGTTGAAAGGCTCATTGGGATTCGAGTTTTTGACTCATCTAAGAGTAGTTGCGAATCTTAGTTCTTGACATTGTTATTCTTACCTTTTCTGTGACGTATGAGACTACTATTTTCTGCTAATCAGAAGTTTTCCATTGATCTACATGTGAGCTAGTTTTAGAGGGCTAAAACCCTTGGGGTTGGGTCGAACCCAAATGCTTTATTCTGTCTTCTGTATTTCTTTCTTGTTCTTATTTGAAATCATTTCATGTATTTCTCTTGTTTCAGTAGATGTTAAGCTATAAAAGCTTGTGATTGCAAGCTTACATATCACCTCTCTTATGGGAAGAGTGATTGGAAATATTTAAAATCGTAGTCCAAAAGCATTTGTTTATGATTTCTTGGAAATCGATAGATGCTAGTTGTAATCCTTTTTCTTGTTTATTCTTTGCAAATTAGGAGTTAGTTTAGTGAACAGTGTAGTGTTGTGGAATAGAATAAATTTTAGTCAAATTCAACACATATTTTCCATGATAGTTTATCTTACTGTGTTTTTGGTCATTTGATGCATGTATTTAGCTAACTGTAGGGTTTTGTTGTTCTGTGGGTGTGAGCACATCTTTCCATCTCCACCTGAACCTTTACATCTTCTTCCTTTACACCTCACATTGCTCGCAAACTCTATTTCCACAGTTGCTCTGTTAAGGAAAATATATGACACCATGGGCATCACCCTTAGTGCAAGATAGACCTTCGAGCGGTTCTAGGATTTCTTAGGGGGCTCCCCTAACCTTCATCCACTTCCTCCTATCTTCATTCATCTTCTCCTGCCCTCAAGATACCATTTCTACCCTCAAAAGGCTCTCAGAACCCCTGTTGTAGCAAAACAGGGCCTCCTGTAGCAATACAAAACCTCATGCAACACGCCTGTAGTAGTGTTGCTTTCAGTGAGTTTTGCTCCCCACCTAGATCCTAGCCTAGTTAAGTTGAATAATGGCCCCAACTTGTGATTTGAAGGTCAAGGAAGGCTCTTAGACAACTCCAACCTCCTCCTTTCCTCACTGCAAAACAAAGTTAGAATTAGTATTTTTTTCATAAGCCTGTTAAGATTTAGATTCCTTATTTTCAAGCAAACATAAAGTAGATCAATGGTACATGTAGGTAGGTTACTTCTTTGATTATATGTGCAAATTATATTAGCATTACCTTTGAATGTAGACTAGCCCTTTATATTTCGTGCAATATTACTTAGCATGTACATTTGAATGAATGACATTTTCACTTTCATAGTTAGAATCAGGTTCAATTATTCTTTCATAAAAAAATTTCGCTATAGTTAGTTGGAGGAATGGTCCCCCAACACCTTGATTTTATTTCATGACTGAGGGTGACATGAGTAGAACGTAACCTACTACGAATATAAAATTTTCAACACTAAGTTTGTAAGAACTCTAGTTTGATAATTTGAGTTGAGGAGCCCTTGGGAGTTGCAACACTCTTGGTGCAATAAAAGGGCTCACCACTTTTCAGCACCGTTGTTGGGGAGGTGTTATTTCTATTAAGAATTGCTTGTTTTTTTTATCTGTTTTGCATCAATATTATTTCTTTATAATTGTTGAAAAAATAAAATAAAATCAACAAAGCTAGTTATTTCATCCCTCGTTGGAGTAGGGATCATCAAATGAAATTCATACCAAAAACTCCCACCCCATCAAGCAGTCAAACTTCATTCTTATTCGGTGACTGTGAAATTCGCTCTTTGACTACAAGAAAGTTAGAAAACCCTTCACGAGAGCCACCTGAAATTTTTGAAGAACCTATACGAGAAGAAGAACATATCTCACCTATCCAAACTAGGGTGAAAACCATAACATGAGATGTTTCCTATCATAGAAACAAATGGAGAGGCTAGAATAAAAAATATAAGCCCTGCAGCCCTTCCACATTTCCATGGCCTAACCTCTAAAGATCTTGACAGCTTCATATTTGAGTTTGTTGGTGTCTGTAGGGCATATGACTATGCCTCTGAAGAGCAAAATCTTAAGTTGTTTCCTTCTACCCTCAAAGATGCAACCTTGCACTGGTTTATGAGTCTACCTGGAGGAAACATCACTACCTAGGCCATAATTTAGCAAACCTTCAATGATAATATGGGGATTAATATAGGTCCAAAGAAACGAAGGAGGAAATATTTAGGATGAACCTTGGACCCGATGAATCTTTGGATGACTATAAGGAGAGGTTTCAACTCAATTACAGGAGGGCCAATGGTATCGTTAATACTGAGTCACTCAAGTCAGTTCTTCTATGAGGATTCATGGAAGGTGTAATTGAAACCCTCAACATCCTATTTCGAGGAGATAGATACCAACTTCCTTATGATGGCATCAAAAATGTATTCAATAATTACTCCAAGGTTTCTAGGAAAAACGGTAGGTCTAGCCAAAGCTTAGTTAATTCCTTTCCCTCCAAAACACCAATCAAGCATGAGATAGCGAATATGTTGGAGGATTTAAAAAGTGAAATGTTGCATAACTTTTCCCTGCAAATGGATAATATGCAAATCAAAAGAAAACAAAAGCAAGCAAAAAGGGCACTAGCAATTTTTTTCCATGGATGTAAAACAAGACATCCTAGGAATGATTGTCCAATGAATGTCATAGAAGTATGCCTTGTATGTGAAGAGAATCATGCAATAGAAAAATTCCCCTCTCTGTCAAGCTTAAAGTTTGTATACCAGGGAGGAGTAGAGAGTGGTTCAGAACAATTGTGCTTCATTGACCATAAATGACCCCCAAGAACTTATTCATATCAACAATGCATGCATGGTGCACATTATCCGCAATGATGTCCAAATTGAAATGCACCTTTCTAGCATTTCTATCCTTCCACTCATCCATCATGGTCCATACCTCCTCCTTTGATTTAAGTTCCTCCATTTCCTCCTTAGCATGTCAACCATCCTTTTCAGCCATATCCACTCCAATATTCACAATGGGGTAAACCCTCACAAGGGTGGAGGCCTCAAACAAAACAACCTACTGCTTTACTTCCTCAACCCCAACCTCAACCATAGTTAACTCATTATACCCAACCTAAGCAACCGCAAATGTTTGTTGAACCAAATCCAAACCTTAACAGTAAGCATGCATAACATGTTTACAATGACAGACATCATATCCTACTTATATTGTGGAAAACCAAGAGATCAACCTTCGATGTGGGAGGATGCTCCTAGATAATCATCCACCTTATCCACCTAAAGAGCTTGAAGAAAAGGAGGAAGATAGTTCCCCTCAAGTCAATACATCCTTGTATCCTGAAATGTTAGTCCACCCTAATCAACACACCCTTGAAGAGGTTGAACTTCTAGGATAATTGAAGCATTTATTTGTCAAGATACCCCTTCTCTAGGCCATTCAAGGTTTTCCCATCTATAACAAGCTTATTAAGGAAAAAAAATTTAAAAGGCTTGAGAGAAGAAGAAGATATATACCCACTATCAATGTTGTTAAACAACTATCTAATCTAATGCTTGGGAGGGTGATCTCACCCAAATACATGGGCCATTGTAGCCCAATAGTGGATGTGCACATTATTGGAATTATGGTCCCTAATACCTTGATTGATCTTTGGGATAAAATCAATGCGATGACTAGGGAAACCATATTGAATCTCAATCTCCAAGGGGCTTTGAGAAAGACCACCACAATGTTGCAACTTGCAAACAAATCATGGTATCTCCTGAGGGAATAATTGAGGATTCCATGGTCCCCATTGACTCATGGGAGTACACTATTGATTTCCACGTCCTCCATCCTAAAACCAAGTTTCATTTCTATGCTTTCATTCTAGGAATAACTTGGTTGGTCATTATTGACGCCTACATTAGTTGCAGGGATGGGAACATGAATATTAAGAATGGGCATTTATCCAAACAACTTGTATTGTATCCTCCTATTTAACCTTCTATTGAGCATGACTTACCCATATGGTTAAGGGATGAGGAAGATGATGAATTATATTACACAATGCTCTGCCGAGTATGCACTCTATATATTGTTATACATGGGGGAAATTTGATGAATATGACCACATTTACCATATCTTACCTAATTAGCCTCTGCCACCCATACCAGTTGATGAATTGTAGAAAGAATCCGAGAGTAGTCCCTGAAATTACTTGTTCCCTGTTGAGTCTAGCCTAGAACATGTCAAGGTTGTAGATTTTATCCCATCCAGAACTCTAAATATCAACCCTCTCTCTTGGACAAATATGAAGAATAGTTGTGCAATGTACTAAGCCAAAAATTAGATTGTTTCAATTGGAATATCAAAAGATTTAGATATTTTTGGAAAAACAACTACGAAGAAGCCTTCGAAATACTAAACGAAAATATGACCACTGCACCCATCCTTAGGGGTCCTAACTGGGATTACCTTTCCATAAAGACATAGATCTCATAAACAAGGTTGTAGGGCTTGCCTTAGGATAAGTGGAAGATAAATTGCCTTATGCTATCTATTTCATCAGTAAATATATTTCTAAAGCTGAGTTAATGTATATTATCAATGAAAAGGAACTCTTGGTTGTGGTGCATTCTTTGAATAAGTTTAGGCATTATATCACTCATTATCAAACTTTGGTTCACATTGATCATGTAACCATTAAGTATTTAATGAATAAACTTGATTTCAATGCTAGGATAATTAGATGATTGTTATTATTGTAGTAATTTGATTTGATTAATGTTGATAAACCAAAGAAAAAGAATGTGGTTGAATATTTCTTGTTAAGTCTAACCTTGCCTGTAGGAAAGGAGAAATAATAGATGATCGAATTTAGATGAGAAACACTTTTTGATATCGATGCTTTCTCCTTGGTCTGTTGATATAGCCAACTATTTGGTTTTTGGGAGGTCCCCCCCTATCCTATCCTCTAAGGAGAAATGCAAGATTTTCAAGAAGAGTGCCCCATTCACTTGGAGTGGGGGAAATATTTTCATATTGGAGTGAGATCAGATCATGAGAAGATGTGTGAGGGAAGAAGAGGTCTTTGAAATCCTCTAAGCATGCCATGATGGACTTTGTGGGGACCACTTTGCTGCTGGGAGGACAACCTTCAAAGTTCTACAATCATATTACTACTGGCCCACTTTACATCAAGATGCAAGTAGGTACACCACCAGGTGTGATCAATTACAATGGATGGATAACCCAACATCGAAGGATGTGTTGAAAAATATAACTAGTTCTGGTCTTGATCAATGTATTTGAGTCATTATGTAATGTACTTGTGAAAATAATGAAAAATAATTTTTTTATTATTATCACAATGACTTATTAAAGTATGGGTTTTATGTTTGGGTCATTATGTTTTAAGTCAAAGTCCCCATTGAGGACTTCTAGGATTTATTCTGATCCATTATAGTTATTGTACAGTTAAAGAGACCGTTTTTGGGCTTTTGAGTCATGTAAAAATATTTATTACTAAGTAAAATTATGTATTTCACACCTCCACACCAATTCAGCCTCAAACAAGGAAATTTGACCTCACCTCAAGCCTACATATACATAGAGATATAGTTCATTTGGATCACTCTCTCACTCACTCATAAGTTAGATATCCAAAATAAAGAGTTGGAAAAGTGAAAAGAAGGAAAGGAGGTTGAAAGAAGTGAAAAATTAAAGACAAACGAATGAAAATAAAAAATCAAAGTTTTGGTCTACCTCTCTCTCTCTCTCTCTCTCTCTCTCTCTCTCTCTCTCTC